>APFE030732590.1:0-12051 GCA_000404065.3 Pinus taeda | reverse complement strand
CATCGCGAAGATCGAACAGTGGGCTAAGTTGATATTTTCAAAGTGGAGAATCCAAAGATTGATATTGGTGACACTATCCCTGCGTTTGATCATAGTCAACTGGGTATTATCTACTAAATCATTAAAGTTGGAGAGAAGTACAATGAATGTCTGCATTGGATCATAAAATAGGGAAGAAACTCAGGCTTCTGATTACAGTCAAAGAACTCAAGCAGAATTTATGTTTACATAATCATCTGGGTTTGATGTACAACATCATTTAGGTTGCAGAGAAGTACCATGAATGTCTACATTGTATCATTAAACAGGGAAGAAACTCAGGCTTCTGTTGACAGTTGAAGAACTATTTCCACCTCGGGATGGTAAAAATAATAATATTCAAAACAGAAGCTGGTGATCAACCATATAGTGTAAGATTGAGATTGTTGATACTCGATTTTTAACACCAAAACTAAATGGTAGGAAATTCTAGGATGGAGTTCCAGCTCTTTATTTGAGTCCATTGCAAAATCACACATCATCAAACATCAAGCAATTTTCAAAAACCTAGTTTCACAAACTATACTTGGACATGACAAAATACACATCAACACCTACCACTGATTCAGAATATAGCATAACCATCCTGAATCACAAAAGCAACCTCTAAATGAAACTCCTCTGCTTGGTTCTAATTGGAGAGATAAAGATGGATCAAGTTTAAGGAACAACATGAGATACCTTCATTTTGTCTATCCAATATGCCAGAGAAGTTTCTGTATTTCGAAACCCAAAGAAACCATACTCTTTATTCTTATTCATGCTATGTACCAATTCCTGGGGAAGATTTAATATGAAATCTGCAAGCCACCAATGTCCCATTTCCTCGAATTTTGTTGGGCGCAGCTTATTTTCTCTGACAATTGCATCCCAGACTGGACCTTTGTCTTTCATAGCCTCAGCCAGACTAAAGCCTTCACCTTTGTATGGTAATAGCTCGAGATCAAATTTTTCTGCTATGATTCCCCACACGCGTTTCCATTTAGACACATCTCCATTACTACAATTAAAAGCCTGGTTCTTGGCATAAGGGTCTGTCGCAGCCCAAATTTCTTGCTCTGCAATCAAATCTGCATCAGACATATCCATAAACTGTTCCCATGTAATTCTGTTTCCTGGGTATTTGAAAGGCAGCCCTTCATGTTTGCAAATGGCAGCATAAACACAGAGGGTGCATACAGCATTCATTAAGCTTGAAGGAGAGAAGCCAACTATGAGTGAGGGACGGTGAATGGACCATGTTAATCCCTTTTTCTTTTTGGCAGCCTCAAAAACAATATCCTCCAGAGTATAATGAAAATTGGGCACAGGTAACCTCGGAAGCTCTTCATGATAAGGTGCCTCGTTCGGCTGAAAATAGCGATTCCTGACCCAAGTAGTGTTTTGCCCCAGTCTGAAGACAGATGTGCTGTAAATTCTCTGCATTGGGCAGGAGTGCATATAACACATTATTCAACATTCTTCCATTATCCTCACAGTTCTTCTCCTCTGTTTCCCTGCTCACCCAAACAACCCAGAAGAGATGGGATACATCCTTCAATGGTGAAATCTTTTCTAAAGTGAGTTCTCTATCCAGAACATCGCATTGAATGTATTGTACTGGAGTATCTGGTGACCAATCTGGCTTAGGCCTCCTAGCAACTCCATAAATTTTCCAAGGTCCACCAGGAGTGTCAGGCATAGGCAAGATTTCGGCCAAGCTATTGCCCACAATTCCTGTTACCCCTATAACCAGCGCAACTCTCTGTTGTTTCCCCGATTTGTCTTCAGAACTTTCAGCTTTGGTATTAAATTTTCTCTGCATTGAAATAGGTAAGAGTTACCCGAAAAGCAAATGCAACAAATACAATATAATGAAGCAACAGGGCAATACCAAATGCAGCAAAGTTATCCTTGAACCCATCCAAACACAGGAAAGTCGGTAAGCTCGGATTTTGGATTATGGATTTTGGATATACAGTGATCTCGGTTGTTTTATTAAAATATTCCTTAATGTGAAATATTTTTATTAAAAATCAGAGGTTCAATTCTCTACCCATCAGATGATATATTAAACACTTCGAAAATATAATCCTGCAAACTTACTCCCAAATAAGAAAAACCAACAGAAAAAAACCTGAAAAATATCCATGCTATTAAAAGAAATTCACACACTTACAAGAATTGATTTCGCAGTAACTAGGAACTCATTTCTCATGACAGGGCTGAAATAAATTGAAATAGAATTAGGTTAACAGTCACATACCCCGCCATGGCCAAGGGAACCTGCCTGCCTGGCATACCAGCTCATTGTTATACGCTACACGCTAATCCAAACACCAATCTGCGAAATCAGACATCAAAGCGGAGTTCAGAGAGCTATGCATCCAAAATTCGTTTTAATTAAATCTTGCCCGCCAAACTCATTCTGGCATCCTATAGTCTATCAGTTGCAGTACCAGAAGACCATGTTAGTGGATTCTACCCAATCAATGAAAAACAGTGAACCAATTCTGAAATTTCCACACTATCAGAATGAGTGTGAGATACGATTACCAGATGAATCAGCGTTGTGGTTCAGAAATGGACGCAGCTGAGCAGGGTTTCCTGATTGGATTTCTGCAACAAATACTGCGTCCGAAATGTTCAGGAATTTCTGCAACAAATGCTGCGTTAGGGATGCTCACATATTTGGATAAAGGGGACCAGAGACGAGGATTTATAAACTTTCTACACGTCAGGGAGGACGTAAGATGATCAATAGATTTAGATTTCTACGGACACTGACTAGATTCCTCCATGTTTTCCATCACTGTAACAGTTCATCCATTTTTGTCAACTATACATTAGATACCCAGAGGTAGTATTAAACAAAATAAACTGTATTAAATATTGTTCAATAAAAATGAAATCATCTATATGTCTACTTGTAATATATACTATGCATATATAAAAACAACAAAGAACCGATCTCAAAGCCGTCATTTGGATAATGCAGATGAACCCAAATATTAGTTGCGATAATCTCATCCAAAAGTAGTTGTTTCAGAATCCACTGTGTTGTCACCCAATTTACTTTCGATATGCATCTCGTCCAGTGCATCTTGTAGTCTTATTTTAGACATGTTCTCTTTATTTTGGTTAAACTCTGGTTTAATATGCTGAATGGTTGAGTCTGAGAGATGCAAAGTTTCTCAATTTCTCTGAGCCAACCATTTAGCATTGGTTGATATATTTTTGTGTTGCCTAGTACATGTTCAATAATAGTTAGTGAGTCTCCATATATGTGGATGGAGGGAATGTCTAGTAAGATGAAAACTAAAAGAGGCCCCATAGAGCCATAGCTTTAGCCTTCATATTTGTGTCTTACCAGCACCCCAATCAACCCAATATTTTTGTTCCTTTGATATAATTATCCAAAAACCACATCCACAAATGCCCCTTTGTGCCACTCCCTCAAAGAAACCAGCAAGGCCACTGTGGTGTTCATTTTCATAAGTATACCATCCAATAATTCTATCCATCACCTATATATCATTTTCCTTATAGTTCTAAAAAATAATTCTATTGGGCCATCTCCATATTTCAGGGTTGACAGCCACATATTTTGTTCCATATGGCTCCATATTGGTTGGGGTATTCTCAAGAGGTCACATTGTAGCCAGTAAAACAAAAATTCCAACATGATTTTGAAAAAAATTTGTAGAATTTTTTTAAATTTTAATTGTTAAACTTTTAAAATTTTGAATGCTTTAAAATTTTTTTTGTTATCTTGATAAATAATGCTGAATCTATTTCTGCCACCAAAACAAATTTAAACACTTCCACTTTCACATTTTGGAAAAAACATTCACCAGATTCCAACGCTATCTAAATTCCTGCGGCACTTTTACTTTTATGATGGAATATTTTAACATGAACATGTCCAAATACATTCAATGTAACACCAAGAAGTAGGGCATCGATGTCATTATAGGCCATGTGTTACGGTTTTGCAGAGGAAAAGAAAGGCAATCCTTGACCAGCCTACAGAATCCTCATGCTTAAGCACCGTCTAACAAACCTTCCTGTAAAGTTGTTTTTTTTCACTTTATCAGCTTATCGACACATGATACCGATCTGCAGAAAGCTGGATCAATCTGTAAGACACCTACCTTCCTGTAACGTTCATTATTTATCGCTTCTATCATCTTATATATTTAACTTTCTGTATCAATCTGTAAGACACCTACTTACCTGTAACGTTGATTATTTATCGCTTCTATCATCTTATATATTTAATCGCCTTTGAATTTTGTTGTCTATTCTTAGTATTTTAATAATAATATGGTGGAGTGTAATTCTTGATACAATTAAAATAGTTTTTAAATTAGTGTATGATTGATATTTTATTTTTAATATATTTTATAACTAGTAATTATACTACATGTCGTAAAGGAACTGTCTTAAGTCATTGGCATATAGAAGAAAAGCATAGATGAAGGGAGATGTGATATGTTATGTGATCTAAATATTGTTTATCTTGGAAGTATTTTCTTTGCATCATAATTTACTACTTCTAACAACACGTAATAAATTAATTTAACTTTGCAAGAGGTTTGATTTAATTGGATCAATTTTTGCACTTCTCAACAAAAAGACATGGTACAAGATGTTTTGTGAACTGCTAAAATACAAGCCTAGATGGCCCACAGTTGAAGCAACATTTCATGTTCAACGCAAAAATAGTGAAGCAATTTTCATCCGATAGGAAAAGAAAATTTGAAGGCATTTGACTAATCACCATCTTTTACTTGAAACAAAATCTGACCCTACAAACAATATGATATGACAAATATGCCAATCCGCCACCAAGAGTGCAAAAAAATTCCGTGTACCATTCAACATGCATCTGGTACAAAAAACACAAGAAATATCTCATAGGTGATGTCATTCTTTGTAACTTGAAGCATTGTTGTCTCACATGAGGCATGTGCCCTGTGAGCCTATTATATGATAGGTCTATTTGTCATAACTTCACATATTTCCTCATAGGTATACTACCCGATCACTTGTTTACTCCATATGAGGACTCTCTACTTTTGGGTGCAACGAATTCATTGTGCCAAAAGTTCCTCATAGAGATCCATTATTACCCACAAGGATTCTTATGATCCCCAATATCCCTGTTGGAGGTGAGTAGCATATTTACCCCACCATTGAAAAATTGGATCTCACATGAGGTTGCAACCAATTTCAACTATATATGAGAGTTTGAAGAAATTGCATAGAACTTAAATTAAATGTACAGTGGGCTTCTAACTTTCCCTTTGTCTTTAACTGTGAAGATATCATCATATGGCTTGAACTTTCTTCTTCAATGCTAAAATTAGGATCTCATTTGATGTTACCAGTCTAGAATTGAAGCCTTGAAAAGGTTTAAAAATCTTTCAAGTCTACAACCTTTTGAAAAAGAAAGTGTCTCTTTTAGAATTTAGAGGCCTCAAGCTAACTTGATGGTGTTGGTGTGTTGTATGTGAGTGTGTTGACACTTAATCTTTGGGATTAGGAAATTCATGTAAATAATGTAAATAGAAAATAAGGAGATTGGGAATATGAAGAGACACTAGGAGGTGAAGCCCAAGAGTCTCTCCCTCCATGTATATATCCATGATAAATCTTAATGCAAAAACACAATTCACATTGTGGAGTTACCTCCTGGCCTGACATGGTATCATAGTCAACTCCATTTTTAGCTTTTCTGCCCTTGTAACTCCCTTCTTCTATTTCTGCAGCCTGTGGGGAATAGTTATGCCCTTATGTCTATTGAGGTACCATTTACTTTTGTTACATGAATTTTCTTGTTATAGATATTTAGTACGTGTTGTGATTATTCAAGAATCATTTTTGTGGGTGTGGAATTTAGTTGAAACTGTTGAGATGGTTTGTGATTTTTTCTCGAATTGTTAAGCATTGAGATAAACCAGTGTAAGGTGTTCTCCCTCACTGCGCAGTCGACTCCTATGGTGTTTTCTGGGTCGTTCTGGTGCAAGATTACAAACTTTGGTTTATGAATTTTGTAAGTTTATGAGTACTATATACCGGGTATTCAAGTTCAATTATTGGCATACACAGTCTTTGTCCTCGACTATGCTCCTCACAATGGTTTCTCCTTCCAACTACGATCTGTTCCCTCGGCATACCACACTCGAATTCGCTACCTCCTCGCACAAGTGACTCTTCACCTCACTCCCACAACACCCTCGACCATCACAACCTTCGTTCGAGTCACTGCAGCGAACCATACCATAGTCATTTCGCATCCCGCAGTGATACCTCCCACACACTTGTCCCAAGATCGACCTCGGGATTCCCTACACTGTACACAATCTCCATCGGTCACCCATCGTGGCTCCTCGTTGCCGCACAGACCAAATCCTCCCCTCCACCCTCCTATTCACATTTTCAACAATTGCTCAAAGCCTCGTACTCTAGAACCTCTCCCTCGAGCCTAGGTCACTCGGCTGCAATTGCTCATTATAATGCATTGCTCCCCTAGTCGACTCCCATACAACGCTCCCACCACATTGATAATACCAAATCACAACTCAACCTCCCCCACATACAACCTCGCCCATATACAACCTCCCCTAAGTAATACCTCTTTCCTATATATCAGAGTGCAATTTTTACTATTTTTACACCAGAAGTGCATTTTTTGCCACTAAAACTGCATATTTTTTCCACCAAAAGTACAATTTTTTGATATATTGGAAGAAGAGTACATTTTTAATGCATTCATTAATATCTATTGTTGGAGTAGTTCTCCCGGGAAAAGAGAACTATCCTGATTGGTCAAGGAAGATAAAACAAACTCTCGTTTTCAATGAGTTGTGGAAAGGAGTTTTTATAGGAGAAGGAGATAATGAACCTGCAAAGGCCACCTCGGATAAGAAGATTACCATTTGGGAAAACAATAACAAAAAAGGCCTATGCCTTGATTGCATCATCGGTAAATGAAGAGGTGAGTCAACATATTTCACCATTTTCAAATTCTTTTGAAGCCTTACATAAGTTGAAGGAACTTTATGACTCACTCTCTAAACTTGAAGTTGTCTAATTGATGATTAAATTATTCAGTCTTGAACTGAAAAATGATGATCCTCTTGCTTTAGCATCAAAAGTAAGACCTATTATGCATGATATCAAAACCACTCATGTGCAAATAAACATTCCTCTTATAGTTTATGTCAATACACTATATCCCACTTATTCAAATTATCTTGAGTCATTACAAGCAAGTGAAACCTCAAGGAGATTACCTTTGCCTCCGTTGAGAAGAAGTTTGCTGAGAGAGAGAAGGTTTTTGGGAAGAAGATAACTCCTCAGTCTTATGAAGAAGTTGCGTGTCTTGAACATAAAGAGAAAAATCATACTCAAGATTCTTTTAGAGGAAGAGGTGGTCAAAGAGGTAAAGGAAGAAGAAATTTTAGAGGCATGGGTGGCAGACAATTTCAACGAGAGAACTCTGATCTTCATTGCATATGTTTCAATAGAGATGGACATGATGCATCCACATGTAATTTGCTTTAGGACAAAATTGAGTAGGAAATAAAAGAGGCCAAAGGTAAAACCCATGACAAAAAGAAAGGTAAAACACCTGAATCTGCTCATTATGTTGTGGCACATTGTAATATTGGAATAATTGAAGACTTGTTTAATGATTCACTTGCTTCTTGGAAAAATTATTGGTTACTTGATTCATGAGTAACTTTCCACATGACTCTTAGAAGATATTGTTTTGAAGAATTTACTGAAATTGTTGATGGAGCAATATACTTTGCAGAAAAGTCAAAACTCAAGCCATCGAGGCTTGGCACCATCAGGCTCAAATTGTTTGGTCTTCAAGACTTTCTTCTACATGATGTTCTATACCTCCTGGAGCTGAGGAAAAACTTGTTGTCCTTGGTCCACATCCAAGAGCAAGGACACTCCACTCATATGTTTGATGGCGAGGTTGAGGTCAGAAAAGCATGAAATTGCTAACTTGTCATGACGAGGATAGAAGAAGAAATACTTCTAAAGCTGCAAGGTACCTTTACTCGTGCACAAAACTTCTCATATAGTTCTCATTATGATGAAGGTACATTTCCATCAAGTTTTCTATGGCATGCTAGATTTGGACACTTGAATTAGGACAACCTTCGTATGTTGAAGAAAAGTGTTGTTACTAGTTTACCTACAATTCATAGCAAACTTAAGCAATGTGATGCTTGCATTCTAGGAAAGCATAACAAACAATATTTTCATGATTCACATTCCAAAGCACATACAAAACTTGCACTCATTCATTCAGATTTATGTGGCCCAATGCCTGTTCCTTATACAAATGGAAATAAATATATGATGACATGTATTGATGACTACACCAAAATGTGTTGGGTTTATTTATTGAAGAACAAATCTGATGCTTTTCAAACATTCAAGAAATTTTATGCATGGATTGAAAATAATGCACAATCTCATATTGGCTCTATTTGCACTGATAATGGAAAAGAATACACTTCAAATGAATTTGAAAACTTTCTTCACCAGCATGGGATCAAAAATCAAACAAATGTGCCTTATAAACCCCAACATAATGGAGTAGCTGAAAGAATTAACAGGACAATCTTAATATGGTACATTCCATGATGTTTTTTCAAGAATGTAACATTGATGTTTTTGGCTAATGCAGTTCTACGTGCTGTGTATATAAAGAATTGGTGTCCTTCTAATGCTATTAGAAACAAGACTCCTTATGAAATGTCACAGGGGCTTCACTGGGGGAGCAATACCATACCATGTGGATTCATATTAGGGGATATGTATTGAGGAAAAACTGGCACAATATATTGGGGGATATATAGGGGTAAAGGGATTTTATATTAGTAGGTATAAAAGATGGAGCTCAAAGTCAATGAAAAAATATAAAGGGATATAAAAAATGTTAATGAAAAAATGGATACCCACAATATCTAGTGGAATTAGGGGTCTTTTAGATTGGGAAGGCGTATTGGGTTTGTATTGGTAGGGTGTTAAATAATGTGATTTTTAGGGGTATTTTCCAATATGTAGTCATATTAGGGGTATTGTTTAATATGCCACGAATGCACGTGATAGGTCAAAGGTTCATTAAGTGAAGCCCCTGTGTGAAATGTGGTATGGCCACATTCCTTTGATAAAGCATCTCAGGGTCTTCGATTCCACCTATTATGCCTTGATACCTTTAAAGGAACAAAGAAACAAACTTGGTGCAAGGAGTCATAAGTGTATCTTCTTGGGGTATTAAAATACCTCCGACGCATATCGTCTCTATGATGAAGTTAATAAGAAGTTTGTTGTATCTAGAGATGTGATCTTTATTGAATCTTCCAAGGCTCACAGTGTTGTTGAGGGACAACTTGATCGCTTAGATAGAGTCGGACATGCAAAGTGATTTCAAGAATTTGATAATCAAATTTCACATGTTGAAGGGGGGATTCCTATACTAGATCAATATGTGGAATCTTCTTCTGAAGCACTCTCTCCCCGACATAAAGCTCCAACCACTGATGACAATTTGAGTGATGTGATTGAATGAATTGGGAGAATCAATCTTGATTTAGTCCCAACTCAGTCAACTAAGCAGCCTGCACCATCTTAGAAAGGTCCTCCAAAATTGTTGACAAAGACACTTGAAAGTGTTCATCCTAATGAGGTTGAAAACACAGGAACATGAAATTCAACCAGGCAAAATGGAGGTGATGTAGACGATTCTGATTCACCTGTTGATATGGATGTTCCTTATGATTTTGAACTGAATCTGTCCTCATATTTTGAACCAACTTCCTTCAAAGAACTCGCTTCTCATGATGAATAGAAAGAAGTGATGCAAAAAGAGTATGATGCCTTGATAAGTAATGACACTTGGAAGCTGGTTGATCCTCCATTGGGAACCAAACCAATTTTCTGCAAGTGGGTCTACAAGAACAAGTTTAAGGATGATGGCTCACTTGACAAGCACAAAGTGAGGCTTGTGGAAAAAGGTTTTGTACAGAAGGAAGGGGTCGATTATGAGGTTGATTTTTCCCCCACGGCAAAATGGGCTACCATCTCGACGTTCTTTGCCTTGATAGCTTAGAACGATTGGAAAGTCTATCAAATGGATGTAAAAACTGCTTTCTTGAATGGAGATCTGCAAGAGAATGCTTTTATGTCCCATCCAAAAGGATTTGTTGTGAAGGGCCAAGAACACTAAGTATAAAAGCTTGTGAAATCCTGGTATGGCCTCAAGCAAGCACGACAAGCCTAGTATGAAAAGTTAACTGAGCATCTTCTGAAACTCAACTTCAAACATTATGATCTTGATGATGTAAATTTGTTTTTCAAGAAATTTTTCAAAACAATTGTATATCTTGTGGTGTCTGTAGATGATCTTTTGATGAGAGGGAACAATGAGAGCTACATTGCGTCCATAAAAAAGGAATTGAGGAAAGGTTTTGAAATTATTGACTTGGGCTATGTTCACTACTATCTTGGTATTGAAGTATCTCAACATCCGAAGTTTATATTCCTCTCTTAGAATAAGTACATTTGAGATATCTTTAATAGGTTTGGCATGGGTGAGTGCAATACTTTGACTACTCCAATGGAACAAAACTTTAAGCTCACATCCATTGAAGGAAAATAATTTGAGGATGCAACAAAGTATAGATAAATTGTAGGATGTCTCAACTACCTGACTACCACTAGATTGAAAATTTCATTTGTTGTTGGAATCCTCTTCAGGTTTATGCAAAAGCCTTGTGAGAGACATTGGTTTGCTGCAGAAAGAGTTCTATAGTAGTTAAAGGGAACTCAATACTTTGGACTCAAGTATACAGAGATGGTCGATTTCATTTTGATTGGATACTCTGATTCAGACTTTGATGCAGACAAAGAAACTAGGGTATCTACTCCAGGTTATGCTATGAGTCTTGGATTGGGAGTTGTCTATTGTAGGTCATGCAAACAATCAATTCCAGTAGATTCCAAAATAGAGAAAGAATATGTGGCAGCAACTAAAGCAACAAAGGAAATTGTGTGGCTCGGGAAAATTCTGGAAGATTTAGAGGTTAAAAAAATCTTCCAGAATTATCCAATCCTTCTGTAAGTCTGATATGTATCGCTCCCATATAACATTTACACCATAAAGATCCAATTCACAACACCTTTCCATATGGGGTAGAGTTGCATCAAATCATAATCTGCTAAGATATGATATAAGATAAATATACCCTTTTCATGTAGTAATTTGATGACCGGTGACAGACAAAGTGTAATCGCCACACATTCCTTGGATGAGATCAATCCTTACTTTAACCTTTGTACCAAATCCAATCTCCCAATGAAGATTTCCAAATAGCCATTGTTTGATCTTCATAAAACTATTCTAGATATATGAACCATTTCTTTTAAGAACTTGTCCAGCACTAAACCACTCCAAAAAAGACAAAATTTTCATATATTTTTCCTTTACGATTGCCTGCCAAAAACTACTTCCAGATATTGCTCGCTAAAAGCTCTTTATGAGGAGAGCCCATATGAAAATATTGATATCTTTTAAGCCTCATCCACCAAAGTCCTTCAGCATTGTAATTTCGCTCAAATGGAACAAATGAAGCTTTTTTCTTCCCTTTGCCCTAGGCCAAAGGAAATTTTCTATAATGGTTTTGATTTTCTAAATGATTTTACTAAGTAACATGTATAAATGCATCCAATAAACTGAAATATTAAGTAACATTGACTCCACAAGAATAAGTCTCCTAATATGACAATCTGCAATTAAAATTGTTTGTAAGTCATCACCAATCCATTTCCATTATATTTCTATTTACCGGTGATTTAATGAAAAATGACCATATACACATTTAGATTTTTTATTTATTTTGTCATATTTTCTATTTAATTATAGGTTATTAAAGAAAAAAAATGACATAAATTAAGATATCAAAATTTAAATCTAAATAAGATAATTTATTAAAAACCATTTTT
>APFE030732587.1:0-12205 GCA_000404065.3 Pinus taeda | reverse complement strand
TCAAAGTACTGAAAGGGTTGTTCCTAAGTCAACTTCTTGGATAATGAGCTGATTTCGACAAGAAGTGACCCATCGCAGGAGGGCCTTAATGAATCCCACATCAACGACACGGAATGAAGCAAATGATTTTGGAAGTGAAAACAATTTGACGATACAGGGTTCACGGTGGCGGTCATGAAGGAATGAATCATGAATGTATTGCAGTGGGTGAGACACAGGCGAATTGTCTGAATGAATTCTCTTGAACATATCGGCGACACTGACGATGGATTGGTAGTTTTAACCCCAAAGATGGATGGTGTGATGGACCAATGGTGATGACCGTTGAACGGAACAACCCAACCCGGCATGGATGCGGAAGGAAAGTGTCATGTTCAAGAGTGACTTGCTACCAATCAAGTTTTTTCAAGTTTTCTTCCCAATTTTCCCCAATCATTGCTGACCAGTACCTCTTTATTTTTGTCAATCTTGAGGAGGATAACATATTCTTGTTCTATAATCTTCCCTTTGGGTGAACCTGTCGCTATATTTGAACGAGCCTAGCGACAATGAAACTTGTTCTCGTCCATTTGGACGAGTTTGTCGCTATTTGGTTTTAACAAGTTTAACGACAAAGATAACTCGGTCCCTTTCAATTTTGGAGAGTCTGAAAGGAACGAAAAGGAGACTCCAATGATTCGTTTTCTTCATTTAATCCCTTAAGTCTGAAAAAGCGTAAAATAATACAAAATGGATGAATTTTCGATAGTTTTAATGAGCCGAACAAGACAAGCGCTCGATGCTTTTGTGTAATAATCCCTCAAGTCCAAAAAGATTAAAATCTAGAGGAGGGATAGCACTTCCGACGAATTTAACGAGCCGGAGAGGCCAATCGCTCGACAATCTTTTCATATTTTATGAGTCAGTTGAAAAGAGCTTAAAGAAGACTCGTTTTCGAGGAACGAGTGATGGTTTTGGGTAGCAGCTCATTCTAGGTAAGATTTGGAATTTTCCAATCACGGCAGTGTCACAAGGATGGCTAATAGAATCACTCTTCGTAGATGTTCCTCGAAGGGGTAAACAATCATATGGGGGTGAATGATCGGCTAAAAATAGAGTGGAGGTGATGATGAGAACACGACAAAGGCTCAAAAGTTGGCGATAAGGAATTCACAATGGTAATTTACTGGTTCATTTTTTAATAAGCTTGAACACTATGGGAAACATTTGCTCATGACTTATGTTTATTTTTTAACGAGCTTGAACTATGCACTAAAACTGCTTGTGGTGGGTTTATTTTTTAACGAGCTTGAACCCTGCGGTAACACTGCTCGCCATAATGGTCATTGAGTCTTTGATTCACCATTAGCATTTTGTTCTTTCAAATATTGTACTACCTGTTCATTTGCTTCATCAAACCGATTAGAAATGAAAACATATGCTTGATAAATGAGTTAAGAACACTAATATTTTACTCGGATTACGTGCATGGTAAATTAAAAGTGACTTTTACCTCTCATTTTACCATTTCATTTGAATTTGGTTTGTTGGAGCTCTGGAGGTGCTTCCCCCCCCCCAATTTTCACCAGCTGATTCCGGGAGATTCTGTGGACGATTCCTGATGCCGCGTGGACTAAGTAAGAGCTAAACTTGTGCTCTTCAATTGCATGCATTTCTTTTTGAATTCTGAGCATGTTTCCTTGTTCTACTGAGCCTCTAGGGTTTGAAGAACTCGCCCTGGGACCATCCACCCTTAATCGAAAAGTGTGATGCATACTGGTCTTCTCACTGACTAGTCAGTATGCATTGCTCCCAGTACACTTACTGGGGTGCGATCGGCGGAAGGAGGAAAGTTTTTGCACAATTTTCTCATGAATTTTTGCCTGTTTTTTACCAAATGAAGATCCTAACTCTTCTCTTGTTTGTTTTTCAGAGATTCATCGGAGCAAAATGGTTGTTACATGGCGAGAACGTGAGCATGAAGAAGAGGACGTTGTTGCTTTACATGATCCGCGCACAGTAGCTGCATTGCGGAACTGTGGCTTGTTGAAGTTTTTCCATATCTCTAGCATGAGGCAAAAAATAAATTTGTTGCAATATTTCCTCAATGCCTGGGATCCTATCAACCAGGTGTTCCAGATTAGGGGAAAATCGATCCCCTTGACTGTCGTGGACATCTATTTTTTGACCGATTTATAGAGGCATGGTGCCCCTCTCTCATTATCAAGCTCCGCCTGTGGGGGTGAGTCCGTGAGGGAGTACATTTGCCAGCACTGCAGAGAGGGATCTCAGTCGAGTACGGATGGCAAGATCAATATCCGGGATGTCACTGACCAGCCATTGCGGACCATTCTGTTCACTTTTGCTAGACTGGCTGGTAGTTCTGCTCTTCACATAGCTAACAGGTCTTAGATGCAGTATGCTTTGGAATGCCTTAAACCGAAGGTGTTCAACTGCTGTGATGCAGTACTCTCTGTGATGAAAGAACAACTGACCAAGGTGAAAAGTGGAAGATCCAAGAACTTCAGTTATGGTTCTGTTTTGACCGCTTTCGCTTTGGAGAGAATCCCACTGAGGCAGCCGTAGTACATTTCACTTGGCCTACCTCCACCGCTGAACCACAGATGCAGAGATGGGTTGAACTCATGTCTCGGCATGCTGGTCAGCCCCAGATTTATTTTTCTGATACTTTCTTTGAGTGGTTCGATCGTCAGGAGATGGTTTATGCCAGGTTCCCATATGTTGGTATGGATTTCCGGGGTGATCCGGATTTGGTGTTGTCGGCTGGCGAGTAGTGGGGTACCATGGGTAATTCTTCTAACCATATCTTTGTTCACTGTTCTTTATAATGTTCTTATGTTTTTTGATCAAGACTAATCAAAACTCATGTGCTCATGTAGATGTTGGACCAGTTCGACCGACAGTACGCTGCAGAGACCCAATGGCCGCTCCAGTAGGAGAGGCTGTGGGGAGGGCCATCCTTCGCGACCTTGATGTGGTCGAGACTCTTTCAGCACTGCAGGACTAGATCGAGGGTCTTACCCTTAGTATCCCATATGTGAAGATCAACGAGCTTCCTCCGCGGTTGTAGCAACATATTACTGAAGTGCCGAGTCGATGGACCAGGCTTATACGCATGATTGCACAGGCGGTGACTTGTTATCACCAGCATCATTAGACTAGGGTGCCCCCTAGTATTTTGAGTTTTGGGTCATTTGACTGATTTTGTCTTGGTTACAGAACATTAATATAAACTATAAACAGTTATGAATATATTTTTGATTTTTGGAGCTTTATTAAGTTACATAATCCTGTTGCATATATTGATGTGATGCTACTTTTTATAAATGTCACAAATGTCTATCTAACACATAATTTGCCAATGAGTCTGTTAATGTGTTTAAACTTCTAGAAATATGTTGATATTGGATGAAATCGAACTGTCTTTCCAAAATTCTGACCCTTAGGAACATGCGATAGATAGCTGGATTCCGTACAGAATAGATGTTGGTGAGTTGTAGAATGACGAGCTGCGAGTCTAGCCTGACGACAAGTCGGCATATGCCATGTGTGATGGCATCAGAGAGGAGTTCTATCAATGTGCTATACTCAGCGATATTGTTCATCGACTAACTAATACACACTCCTCTGAAACTTACCAACTCGCTGCTGGGATTGAAAATGGCCCATGCCGCAGAAGATAGGTTCCACGAACTACGACTTGCTCCGTCGGCATATCCAACGAATGATTCCAGTGGGTTTGACATCTGCAACGAATTCAAAAAGAGGGTTACCTGACCAAAATAAATGCTCTTGACGAAAACAAAAATGTAACAAAAGCATGAGGATTACTACGCGGAATTAAGCATAGTAACGCTTGAACTATGACCCATTGCGAGGTTGCGCCAGTGGAATCCCATCATAGTCCATCAACTTGTAGGCTCCTTTTGCTAATACTTGCTTAACAATATAGGGACCCATCCATAATGATTTGAATTTCCCTGCTCCCAACTTATCGGATTCCTGGTCGTAAAGTAAGACCAGGTCACCTTTTGAGAAGACGCGAGGTTTAACATTCTTGTCAAACTGTGCTTTGACTCGTTTCTTATGAGCTTCGTTAGCCGAAGCTGCATCACGATGGGTTTCATCCAATTGGATTAGTTCCAAGAAACGAGCCTCTTCTTCTGAGGTTCCGGGGAGAAGGTCGACTATGAGTTTGAGGGACGAGATTTCACATTGAATAGGTAAGATTGCTTCCAGACCGTACACAAGTTGAAAAGGTGTGAACCTGGTTGCATTTCTTACCAATGTCCGGTATAAACACAAGGCCAAGTACAGAATTAGGTGCCAATCCCATTTGTAGACTTCAATCATCCTTTGCAGCATGCGCTTTAGGACCTTGTTGATTGCCTCAAGCTGTCCGTTAGCTTGTGGATAATACGGAGTAGAGCTGTCATGGGACAGTCCTAATTTGGCAGCCAACTCAACCATCATGTGATTGCAAAAATGTGATCCATGATCTGTGACTATGGCCTGTGGAACACCAAATCTGGAGACTACGTGATTAAAAAAGAAAAGGGCAGCCGTTTCACCGCTATTGTTTAATGTAGGCATTGCCTCGGCCCATTTGGTAAAATAGTCTACTGCGACTATGATATACCCATGCCCCCTGGGCGAGGTGGGGTTACATGTCATGAAATCTATGCCCCATTTGGTGATTGGCCCAATAACTAATAATAGGTGCAGTGGTGTGGGTGGTCTTCTGGTTTTGCTATCGAAAATTTGGCAAGCATGACAACTTCTGACTGCGGTTATGCAATCTTTGAACATTGTGGGCCAGAAGTATCCTACTCGCAAAATTTTTTGCGCCATGGCATAACCAGATTGATGCCCCCCACATGCGCCTGAATGACAATCATTCAGGAATTTTTCGACCTCCTCATGGGCGAGGCACCTCCGTAGAACTATATCGATACCACGACGGTAAAGAGTATCAACGACGATCATGTAGTCTTTCGCTTGGTATCGAATACGTCGCTGTTCGGAACATGAAGTATTAGACCTATATGTTTGTGTCTGGAGATAGATGATTATATCTCCGTACCACAAATCGCTTGAAGATATCAGAAACAAATTTTCATCCACGATTGCTTCTTCGGATGTTGCATCGTTGGACAACGATGGGAGATCGCATAGTAACTCCATGAATACCAGGGCTTTCTTTGATTTGGATTTTTTGAATTCCAAATCAAACTCTTGTAGAATTGCTATCCATTTTGAATATTTGCCCCCCAGAAACTGTCGTGACAATATATAAGTCATGGGGTTGCAATCTGATAAAATGGTAGTTTTCCTAAAGAGGACGTAGTGTCAAAATCTCTGTATTGCTTGAACAGCTGCGAGGGCGAGCTTTTCAACATAGGAGTATTTCATTTTCGTATCATTTAAGTTTCGACTTAAATAATATATAGGATGTTCAATTCCATTGTCTTCTTGAACTAAAACCATTGCTATGGTCGTATTTGCTACAACCAGATACAGGTTAAAGTCTTTTTGATAATCAGGAGCATATATTAATGACGGTTGTATTAGAGATTTCTTTAAAGCATCAAAGGAGGCTTGCGCGACCTGATCCCAAATGAAGGGTACTTCTTTTTTCAATAGACAAGTATAACCTTTAGCTAGTTCGGTGTAATTTGGAATGAACCTCCTAAGGAAGTTTGCTTTCCCTTGGAGTTTCTGAATCTGAAGCAGGTTTGAAGGTGGAGGCAAATCGATGATTGCTTGAACCTTGCAAGGGTCGAGAGGAATCCCATCCTTTGAGACTATGAAGCCAAGTAAACGACCAGAACTGACACAAAACACACATTTGTGCGGATTGAGTCGTATCTTGTAGTGTCGACAACGTAGAAATATCGCTCTCAAATGGCACGGATGATCGGTCCACTTTCGCGAATGAGTTGGGAGATCATCGAGATATGGTTGAATGATGTTTTTGATGTCATGGAAAGCATAGTTCATTGCTCTCTGAAAAGTTTCCCCTGCGTTCTTCAAACCAAAGAGTAGCTTGCGATATGCGAATGTGCCCCACGGACAAATGAATGCAGTCTTTGACTGGTCCTGTGGGCGGATATTTATTTAATTATACCCGGAAAATCCATCCATAAATGAAAATATTTCGCATCCGACGCACTCATCAATTATCTAGTCAATAAAGGGTGTAGGGTAGTTGTCCTTTGGACAAGCTTGATTTACATCCCTGTATTCGACACACACTCTTATCGTTCCTTGTTTTTTCATCACAGGAACAATATTCGATACCCAATCGGTTAGAGGAACAGGGTAAATGAAACTTGCATGGAGGAGTTTTTCAACTTCTGCCTTGATGGCAACAACTTTCTTGGGGTGCACCTACCGTAGTCGCTGTCGTACCGGTTTGACATCTGGATACATCTTAATTTCGTGTTCAACTATGCTCGAGTCAATACCTAGAATTTCATCATATGAACAAGCAAAGACATCTCTAAACTCGCGAAAGAGAGCGCTATATATTTCCAGTTCTGAAGAAGAATAAGATTTGCCAACATGAATATTCTCTACAACATCTGTTTTGTTTGAGATATTTATGGAAGTAGTCTCTTCGATATTGGATAGGTTTCTCTCGGAATCCACCATATTTACAGTATTCGCTAGAAAGTCAAATACTAAAGGATGGGGTAGGTTACCAGAATTATCTTCTCTCCAGTTCAGAAGATGGGAACGATGGTGGTAATCTTCCCATGGTGCCCCATCAATCATCAATGATTGAACGATTCCTTCGCTTGTAGAGTGTACTCACTACCAAGGATTTGAAGGGGTGCCATATTCCTTAGACCTATCTATCCAAACTCTTGATGAGTGTTGATGTGGGTTTGCCTCCCATGCTGAAAACATTGATTGCTATAATATTTCCAGTGGGGTTAGAGGAAAAACTTGCAGATGATCCATTTTAACATCGTTTTCTGACATCTTTTGAATGGAAGATATCATATTGTAGGTTCTTACATTAGCCACTTCCGCCAAATTTGTAGGAGGCGGTAGGGTAAAAGTTCCCATTAATGTATGGTATTTTAGTAGGCCTACTCCGATATTGTGAAGCGTGCTAGGGTTTCCATGGATCATCAGGATGCTTCTCGTAACTTGCGAACTGTTGGGGAGAAAAGTTTGTTGGTCGATGATTGTAATTCCTCCTTAGGAAGGAAATGCAATTTTCCTAAAGTAGGTCAAATCAACGGCTGCCATGGCATATATCCAGGGTCTTCCTAGTAGGATGTTGTAATCGAGGTCTCTGTAGATGACTTCAACATCGATTTCTATTGTTTTTCCCCCCAGTTTGACTTGCAAGTTACTTAGTATTCCATACGGGGTGTATGTTCGTCCATCAAATGCTTTCAATGTCATCGATGATCGCGACAAGGATGGAGACCCTAGAGTTTTCCAGCAGCTCATCGACATGATACATGTGGATGCCCCCTCATCAATAATTGTTCTATGAACAGTTTTTTTGAGGGTTTTCACTTGAATGAGGAAAACTAGTTGAGCTGGCAACTGAGGGTCGTATCCTTTATGATTAAAAGATACAAGATTGGAATCCATTGGGTCAATCCCACCTATTGCTGATAATAAAGCCTGCTTTTGGGAGGGGCAATTTTATAGTACCTCAAGAGTCGACATCACAGAGGGCGATTGGGCCAAATCCTCCACTATATTATAGTGTTGTGCTGCTCAGGCACGAGGATTAAACGTCGATTTGTGTACTACTCCCTTTAGCGGTTTTATTGTTAATTAAGGAATGATGGGTGGCACAACTTCGGTTGAAGTTGTTGTTGAACTACTAGGTTGATCATTATCCTTTTTGTTCAACATCTGTGCATTCCCGTAATCTTTACTTCTTGTTGATATGAGAGCGTCATTCAGTTTCTTTGAAACTGACAACATTAGCACCTGGGATGGGGAAGCATTTTCACTAGCAACCATATTTGTTCCTGGGTTTTGAAATGGATCAGTCAATACAGCCGAGGTTTTTGAACTTTTGAAAGATTTTCTAAGTTCTTCTTTATATGGACACTCATTGGTCCAGTGGTCCTTGTCACATATAAGACACAGAGTTTTTGGTTTCCTAATCCCAGAAGGGTTCG
The DNA here is from genome assembly GCA_000404065.3 of Pinus taeda. Lineage (NCBI taxonomy): Eukaryota > Viridiplantae > Streptophyta > Pinopsida > Pinales > Pinaceae > Pinus > Pinus taeda. Next base: position 4,049 of record APFE030732587.1, on the reverse strand, counting down.
CAGAAGATTTTTTAGGAGATGAGTCATCCTGGTTTTTCTTCTTCCCTTGTTTTTTCTTCTTGCATCCTGGTTGCTTGGGTTCTTTGCCTTTGTCTATCGACACGGCATTTACTTCCAAGGCTAGAAGTTCCTCATTTGCATTTTGACTCGAAACCGTGCGGGCCTTTTTTGATGTAGCCTTTGCAGTTTTAGTGCTTGTCATACCTATCACACCATAGCCGGCATGAGAGTCTTTGTTTGATTTAGGAGGTGGAGGGAACGGAAAATTCTGGTCTAGGAGCATCAGGGATTTTATCGTAGAGCATGCCAGACTGAGTATAGATCAAGTCTAGATACTGTGCATGAGCAATAACTTGCTCTTCAGTGACTACTCCTCCCTTTGCCACATCTTCTGTAATATACCACTAAGCTCTAGGCAGTTCGATATACCACTTTGTTGCCGGACTAGTTAGCGTTCGTTGAAAGAGGCGAAGCCTGATCGAATCATCATTGAGAGTGTTTGATGAACACCATAGATGAAAGGTCATCACATGATTCGACGGGTCTTCGCCTGGATTTCCATTAAATTTAGGAATATCAGACAAAAGTTTATGCGGAATCGCCAGCCACCAAGGGGCATAGGAAATTGGATCGTTCGTTAGTTGACTTAGATCCGGTAACTCTATAGTTGCCACAAAAGGCAACTGTTGATTCAGGCTTGGTTGAGCATACCCAAGATAAGATAGAATTGTTTGAGCAGTCGGTCTTTGCGTACTAGCATAATGCATTTGATATTGGTAACTTTGGTAAGGTTGATGGGCATAACCATTATGATATGGTTGATATGGCTTCCCATTGCTTGCAAAGAATTGTTGCTCATATCCTTGGTAAGCCTGCTGGAATTGTGGTTGTTTGTATTGCACCAGCCATGGTTGTGAAGTCATGGGCTGTTGTCTAGTACTGACTGTTTGACCAGGATGGGGGTTGGTGTTCCCCGTTTGAACCTATGCCATTCCACTAGTTGGTGATTGCAGTTGTGTCGTAGGTACAAGAGTTTGTTGCATTACAACCTGCGAAGCTTGAGGTTGGCATACAACTAGTGAAGCTTGTACTTGCGATACTGCCACAATAACCAGCGTAGTGGGGATATTTGTCATAGGTAAACTTTTTTGTATTGAGCATACAACTCTTGGTTGTTGAGGTAGGATTGGCACCCAATCGCTAGTCGTGATTCCAGCATAACCCAAATTTTGTTGTGAACTCACGCATGGTTGTGCTTCCGAGGAAGGTAATGAAATGGTATACAACCCTCCTTACGATGGTAATCAAGTACTCAAAGGAATGATCTACCTTTGGGGACTAGTTTTCCCAAATTGACCTTGTGAAGGATCAATTTGTTGAGACTCAACGTAAGAGATTCCAAATATAATTCCGGACAAACAAATGGGAATAGCCCATACTGTCGAAATAGCCCCTGGATGGACTCCATCCAACGATTGAAAGCTGGTTGGGACAGACGGCACGCTAACAAACACTGTTGGAGTAGCAGAAGGAGCTTCTGCTGTTGCTGTGTTGGGTAACACAATCCTTGATGTCGATGGTTGTTCAGACATATTAAGCCTATCCAAAAGATTCCTTAGTGATTCTTCAGGAACGTCCAAGGGCAGGTGAATATCTTCTGATGAAGAAGGATACAGGGCGATCCCAGCTCCATGTTGTGTTGGAGTGCTAGATGAAGGATCTTATACAATCTCTTCTATGGCAACCAGTCCGGGAGGAAGAGGTAGACCGTCGGGTCCGTAAAATATTTCTGGTGCTGAAGAAGATATAAGTTCTGCAGCAACAGACGGTTGGGGAGTAACACCTTCCGAACCAGCTGTAGATGGAGCTGGTTCAGGAATAGGAGTGTTTACCATCACACTAGGATCAGTTGTAATGTCCTTTTGTCGTTGCAGAATTTATTTTGTAGAGGCAGGGATACGAGAAATGTTCGGAGTAACCAGAGTCCCTGAGGATGTTGGAGTGCTTGCTCCAACCAACCTAGGGGACTTTGATCCGGTCAAACGAGTTCATTTTGTCTGGAATGGTTTCGCCTCCGGAGTCAACGACAGTTGACTCGTAAGTCTCCGCGAATGACGGAGTTTTGATTGACTTTCTTCCACGATTGCGGATTACTTGATCAACTTAAAATAAAAGGGAATTTTTTTTTTCGAATTAAATGATTTTAGACGCTTTGACACAACTTGTTTTTTCAATTTTAAAGAGTCGAGAAAAAACAAAAGATGACTCTAGTCACCTTCGATTTTTATATTGAAGCCTTGAAGTGGAAAGTGGACCTCAGAGGAGCCTTTCCTTTTAAAGGAGTCTTTGAAAAGGAGCAAAATGGACTCATCGGATTCTAGGCAGAGGGATTACCAAACCAATTGTAAACTGCAGAATACTTTTTACGGTCGGAAGTCAATCTTCCCGAATGCATGTCTTCAGTGCATGCGATCAAAATAGGGCGGGTAGGACACAGCTTCCTAAGGATAAGATGCAGCCTATTGTGTCTCCAAAATATACTCGACAGGTACGTGGGAGCACAAGTTCCTACTGGCACTTGTCGTCTCAGAGTGGAGGAATCACCCAACCAACAATGAAAACAACAGTTACTAGGTTTTACGATGCTGGAATACGTCTCTAGCCTAGACCTCTAGATGTTGTGCGTTAGGTTCCAAAGAGTTGTTAAATTCATTAAATTTATTTTAAGTTGATCTTTCTTAAAAATTTTCCTTTCAGGTTCACAGTGTGATGTGTATATAATTCATAAAATGCAGTCTAAGATGATAAACAAATGTTTAATCTTCTTTTGACAATGAAAATCCTAGCTACTAAGGAAATAAAGTTAAGAATCTTTCTACAAAGAGCACAGAGCACACGCTAAATGCACTTTCCTAAACCAAACCAAGCAGTCAAAATACAAATGCACATGCATGTATTTGTTTTTCAGCCTTCTTAATGTATGAATGATGATAAGAAAGCTATGTGCAAATCTGAATTATTTTCAAAGTGAAAGTACTCAACAAATTTCTTTTCAAAATGAAGTGAGGGTAAGAGAGACACTTTGCGATTGCGAAATGAAAATTGCTTTTCGACAGTTTAAAAATTACTAATTCAAATCATATGCATAGTAACTGTATAATTGACTATCAAGAACAATGGGATTGTCTTCTAAAACCGGAAACGACAACTACGACACTTTCAGATCCAGAAACGACAGTTTGACTATGCTACTTCTTTGCAAAAGAGAAATGAAAATGGCGCACAATACAAAAAAAAACACTTACAATTCTTTGCACTAAGGAGGCGGAATAATGTAAGAAAAGGGGGTTTTCACAGAAATACACTGACCATAGGCAGCAAAACTCCTGAATAGGTTTGAAAACAGTGAGAAAAAGCCACAGTCTAAAGGTAAAGTTAACCTTCCCTGACCATCGCACCTGTCACACTGTGAATTCAGTATGCAGCGAACCTACTACACTAAGGAAGTGTGATGCATACGGTCTGCCTTGAAGGCAGGGTGCGATGGTACTAGTGCGAGACTTTAAACAAGTTTTTACTCACAATTTGAAATTTAGTTAAGGGATTTAGGCCGAGTAAGTAATGTTCAGTATATGTAAAACACAGGGGTGATCTAAGGAGACTACTAGAGCCACCACTTAGGGCAATTAGACTGTTTTCAGATCGATTGTTTAATTCATAAACAAAACCCGGAGATAGACTGAAGCAGCATTGATCTACTTTGCATTTGTATAACAAATGCAGTTCGAGGGCTAGCTGGCTTGGCTTCAGGCTCCATCTGTAAGTTTATAAAAGAAACAAAGATATATAGGCTAACAAACAATCTAGTCGCTCCCCAGTGGAGTTGCCATTTTGTTATCGGGAATAGTGTCCACTCAGACGCTGTTATTCCCACTAAGACTGGTAGCTATCTTAGAAACAAACAAGTACAGTCTACTTTCGTTTTCCTTTATGAAAATAGACAAGAGAGGAACCATGGAGACCAACCTTAGCCTTGCGCTTGATTTCCT
>APFE030732586.1:38954-41681 GCA_000404065.3 Pinus taeda | reverse complement strand
AAAAATTCAATTTGGAAATAATAAAATTACAATCTTATATAAATAATTTATAAATTTGAATATGAAAAGGTTTATAGTTAAGAAAAGTCCTTACCTTATAAGGCATCATAACTATTAAAAAAAACGAGAATCACATTGTAATAATTACACTTCAAATCTCATACATGACCTGCTATGGTGGCGGATTCTGCTCCCGCCTTGGTGGCACGAGAGTCTTGCTTTGCTAAAATCATAAGATCTAAGATCTTAGTATATAGACTTGAAAGTAGTTGGATGTACTCTTGGTGTTATAGTGGCAACTACGAGGATTGATCCTGAGTCTCCCATAGATTAGCACTGACAATTGTGAATTCACCACGTGGTTAAAAAAAAATAAAAATTACACAAGGCTCATCTTTACCATGCCCAAACTTTCTACGCCCATAATTACACACCTCTCGCATCTTGACGAGCAGACGAAAAGTTACACGTCCTCATCGAATGCCTTCGCTCGTCTTCACTAACCTCCTCTCATCGAATGCCTCCACCCGAAAAATTATATTTTGTTGGGTGCAATGGCACCTTAATATATATAATTATATTTTCCTGTGCCCAATGAACCCAACTTCTTGTCCACCACTTGTACTCAAAACTTTAGGGCCTCCTCCTCCTCCCGTCTTGTACTCCAAACTCTCGGCGCGCCATGACTCAGTGCAACTACTTATATTTAATAAAACTTCAGCGTCTTGGTCTTCTGATGCTTCCGCTCCGTGTTCACCACCCCCAAACTTTCGGTGAAACTTTATGGACTTCGGGGTCAATTCATAATGACACCTCCTCCTCCTCCGCCCTTCTTCGCCACACCCAAATTTTCGGCGGAAATCTATGGAATTGTGGCTCCCACTCTAGCGTTTTCTCACTCTTTCAATAATTACATCCACAAACAATTATTAAATATAAAATTGATTTGAAATACATCAATTCTATTTTCCTCTGCGCAATGAATCAACTCAACCAACTCATCTCACTCGAATGTTGATCACCAAAAATTACACCTCATCTTCACGACACCCAAACCTTCCGATCCACGCTCTTTCGCTCGTTGACGAGAGGACGAAAAATTACATGACCATCTTTCACCCACGCTAGATTTTCTCCCACTCTCTCTTTGTAAATACTAATGACCATCCTTCACATTCATACCATCCTTTGCCAATCACTTATCCAACATTCCAATTTCTCCTTTGCATTTCCATTTCCAGCACCATTCCGTTCCTCTCTTTTTCTTTTCCTCTTCATTTCCTCTTTCTTCACTTTTTCATTCATCTCCGTCTCCTCCTCTTCTCTGCATTCATTTCATTTTCATGAGGATCGATAGTCTCTCTTAGCTTTCAAAAGCAAAATAAGTAGTGACCCTCATGCTTCCATGGCCAACTGGAGTCTCGCACTCCCTTTTTGCAACTTTTCCCATGACAACATAATAACAATTCTATAATGCGGAATAAACACTTAAAAGAATCGAAAACTTGAATACCCAAGAAATCATACCTCTGGCCATTGATGCTTGCTCACACTTTGATGCCAGACTTTCTACTACGCTTGAGGCAGTCCACTTCCCTTTTTGTTTTTCATTGGAAACTCTTCCAAGTAGACGAAACCCTTGAAATATCGAAGAGACGAGGCAGGTGCTCTGGTGCGTTAGATATTTTTCCTTTGTAAACCTCTGCACTGCTTTTCCTTCTCTTGGAGTTTATCACTATTGGCACTACAAGCTCTTTCTCATTGCTTTCTATTCAGCTCTAAGGAAAACACCGCCTCTCTTTGGCATCGCTCACCAACGAGTGGTGGTCTGGTAATTCTACAATAAGTACCACAGTCAAGCTTTGAAACTTGCAACAGAGAGAATTCCTGTCTATAATCCTTGGTCAACAGCTGGAGCTCCAGAGAAGCCCTGAAATCAAATACCGCGAGTAGGATTGGATCGTCTGCAGTAGTTATGGAAAATGAAAGAACACAGAGGCGGATGGCCATTAGATTTACAAAATTCACTCAAAATCTCTCATCCGTTTGGCACTTCCAAGCTCTGCTCACTCTAATTTGAAAGTGTAAGGCTGAAGGGGTTGAGTAAGTGAGCTTGGAGACCAAACAGAAGTATTTATAGTCAAGCTTTAGTTAGCTATGTATCAAGTGTTCCACAGAACATGGTAGAGAACTGTAGTGGGAGTAATGGACCACTCCAGGAGCTCCCAACAAGAAATTAAATGACTACAGATGGTTTCCATAATTGAAGGAATCAGTGGCAGACCGTTTCCAAACCATTGGCAGCTGTTAAGGGAGCTGACTCGGTAGCAGTAATGGAAGCTAACATTCTCCCATTTGGTCCATACTTCCAATCTTAATGTCTCATCTTAAAACCCATTGATAATCTGTATTAATTAATAGATACATGAATCATGGTGATAAGTCCTCTAATGACGAGTATTATCTTCCATGTATTACTATGTATTTATTTCTATTAAAATTTATGTGGCAACAATTTCTAAATGAATAAACCTTATGTTTATTCTTGGTCCTACGCAGATGAATTCTCTCAAATCAAATTAAGGTGCATATAAATATGAGGAAAACATCACAATAATTAAGAATTTCATTAAAATAACATTGTCCATACAATGAGAAACTACATAATGGAACCAAGTCCCATATTGATTACATGATCCTTGAATTTAAACGGTGGCATGCCCTTAG
>APFE030732586.1:26454-36454 GCA_000404065.3 Pinus taeda | reverse complement strand
TCTCTGACCATGTGAGTCCATGTCTGGACTACATATATCAGTATGTATGATTTCTAATATGTCCGAACTCCCATTAGCACCTTTCTTTGAGTTGTTGGTCTGCTTTCCCTTTCTGCAGTCCACACAAGTCTCAAAATCAGTAAAATCTAGAGTATTATGTACCCCTTCATTTACCAATCTTTTAATTCTTTCTATGGAGATATGACCTAGTTTCTGGTGCCATAATTTAGAGGAATCTTCTTTAATAACACACCTTTTAGTGCCACTGTGAACATGCATTGAATCATAAGTGACATTGTTTTGTAAATTAATGTAGTAAAGACCATTAGACAAAATACGATTCCCAACATAATCAGATTTATAAAATAAGCTAAAAGATTTTTCTGAAAAGTTTAAAGAATATCCTAAAGGTACAAGCCTTGAAACTGAAATCAAGTTTCTAGAAAAACTTGGAACATAAAAGGTCTTTTCTAACTCTAAAACAAAACCACTACTCAAATTTAAATTACATGCTCCTATAGCTTCCACATGTGAGCCCATATTGTTTCCTGATAAGATGCTTTGCTCATTTCCCATTGGTTTCCTTAGGTTTTGCAAACCCTGCAAGGAATTCGAAATGTGAATTGTTGATCCAGAATCAATCCACCATGTGTTAATATTAACATTAACCATATTAGATTCATAACAAACAAATGTGATCAAATTACCTTTGTCCGCAAGCCATTTCTAAAATTTGGCGCATTCCTTCTTCATGTGTCCCTTCTTTTTACAGAGGAAACACTTGGAATCCTTCTTGATACCAGCTTCGGGAGGTGCTTTACCTTTCCCTTTCTGATTGGCTTGAGATTTTCCCTTTCCACGCATTATCAGCATTGCACTCTCTCCTAGTTCCATCACCAGTCTCTCTTCCTCTTGAACACACATGGTCATGAGTTCATTAATTGACCATTTATCCTTATGTGTGTTGTATGAGATTTTGAAAGGTCCATATTGGTGCGGAAGGGTGTTCAGGATGTAATGCACTAGGAAGGACTCTGATATATCAACCTTGAGTTTCTTCAATTGAGCCACAATGTCCCCCATCTACATGATGTGCTCGCGCACACCTTTCACACTAGTGAGCCTTAGGGATGAGAACTTCATGATTAGGGTGCTTGTTAGTGCCTTGTCTGAAGTGACGAATTGATCATCAATGGCATTCAACAAGTCTCGGATCTTTTCATGCTGATCAATAGAACCACGAATACCAGCTGAAATTTTAGTCTTAATGAACATCATGCTTAGACGATTGGATCGCTCCCATCGTTCATAAAGCGTTATGTCCGTTGCAGTGCTGGTATTAGTGAGTGTCGGTGGTTCATCTTTCCTAATAGCATAATCTATGTCCATCCACCCCAATTGAAGGAGAATCCTCACCTTCCAAACCTTATAGTTATCTCCCTTAAGTTCGGGAATGTCACAACGAATTTCAGAGAAATTTGCAGGTTGTACTACTGCATAAAAATCACATGCTTATGTTAAAATTGAGGCTTAATAAAATTTCATGTTTTACCGATGTAAATCATGCTCAAAATTTAATCTAATGACATAAAAATTGCCTGGTGGGCTAAATTTTTAATTCAAGAAGATTCAATTATTCATTGTTTTGAACTTTATGATAAAACTATTAATTCATAACTCCTGTGGGTAGGTTATGAAATTTTATCCTAATTAATTACATAAATATAATAAAAATTCCCGTGGGATAAAATTTATTATATTTAGTCTAATTAATTACAATTTAATGTCTAAATAATCTTTATGTGATCTAACCAATCAAAATATATAATTTTATTTAATTAAAGATGCTGTGGCTATTCTCTAATTAATTAAAATTATATAGATCACTAGACATTATTCTTTACATAAATGGCATAAACAAAAATTTAACCAGTAAAAATAATGTTTGCTGAAAGGAGTAAGTCAAATTGACATTTTAAATAAACTCCATATAACGTAAATGACTGCCAAGCAATTGTTTAATTTATAAACAAAACCCGGAGATTGACTGAATCAGCATTGATCTACTTTGCACTTGCATAGCAAATGCAGATCGAAGGCTAGCTGGCTTGACTTCAGGCTCCGTCCTTAAGTTTATAAAATAAACAAAAAATAGAAAAGCAAACAAGCTATTCTTTCACAAGATAAATAAAATTAAATTCCTTTTAATAAAAACCATATAATTAAAATAGTTGATATTTTGAGGAAATTTATTGTTCTTAGTCCACATAAACTTCATGGAGACCAAGAAAACCAACGCTAAAATTAAAATATGCACTGATTAAAAGGTTATTTTTATTAAAAAATATCCCATAAAATATCCAATGTTACATTTATTTTATACAAAATTGCACTTTAAATAGTACCATCGCAAAATTCTAAAAGAAGAGTGAATACTCCTTTAAAAATTGACTTGATTCATATTTCTAAAAATATATCTATGAATATATGGGAAAATTTGGTATAAATACATGTTTAAATTTGGTATAAATACAAAAAACATGTGAATTGACTAAATAAGAAAATCCAATTTCCACTCTTCAAAATTTTATCTATTTAAAAGGCCAACTTTTCGAGTTTTATACACAGAATTACTGTAAATTAATTAAAATAAATAAATAAAGCAAGAAATATAATATTAATTAAAACCGGACTATTACACAACGAGGGGATAAAATTTATGAGCGTGACACATCGGGATTACAGATGTTGGGCTTTCATTCGTCCAAATGTACTTCACATCATCATTTGACGATGACGAACGACTTGGATTTTAATTTTAAACACAAGAAGGGGAGAATCGTTATAGGTAAGGTATATACACAAAACATATATACATATATCCCCACACAGATATATATTGATTCAACGATCGTTGCATCTCTGGTCTGCCTTTCGCTTCGGCTCGCTCTCAGATGAACTGAATAGAAACCGAAGGCAAGGCAGGCAGGCACGATGTCCTAAAACAGAAACAATCCAGCTCGCAAGACTGACTTAAAGCCGGAACAATGCTTAAAGGAACCAATCCCCAACTATAGACATAAATAAGCTTCTCAGCCACAACACAGTAGTAATTCACCATAACAGTCTATGCAAAGGCGGCCCTAAACTGCATTCCTGAGTTAGAATCGATTCTACTACATTGTTTTCAATGTTAAGCTGAATGAAAGGGCTTCTGGTTAATGGAACTTTCGCAGAAGATGAATTGAAAGTGTTTCCAGACATAGCAAACACGAGATGAAGCTGTTGGCACCAAAACACCATAAGAAAATAAACAATAAAAACATTGTATTTCCAATTGTATCTCGGAATGCCAAATGTGTGCCTTGTTTGGCCTCTAAACAAGGCATATATCTAACGGCAATCTGTGGAAAGAAAGAAAAAGCAGCCACAAACTTCACATTGCAGCCCGAAAGGAAAAACCATAAAAGGTTCAAGACGTGCTGAGTTCAATCTCACAATTTCAAAATAGAGTTAGAACAGAAGGGCAGTTTCCAAAGTCCAGGCCCCCTTAAAACTCTAATCAAAAGGCACGGGAAAGAATTACCCAAAAAAAAAAAATCGAAATCCAATGGAAAATACAAATAAAAACTAAGATCGTGAGGTACTGTTCGCGTTTTTATTTAGGCTTCTTAATAAAAGAAAGGCGTCCCAAGGCAGAGATAAACTTTAGCTCTGATACCAATGTTAGAAAAATTTGCAACAACGATTCTATATGCTTTAAAGAATTAAAAAAAAATGAAACTTTAGATGTCCAAGATTACCTCCAACCATTGATAACGCTCTTGCTGCAAACCACAGTCCACTTGCTTCTTCACTGAAACAGCACTCCAGCTTCAATCCAAGCAAAAGGAAAAATCACAGAAAATCTGAAGGCACTTCCAAGCTATGCTCTCTCAGCTAGATGGTGTAAACAACTGAAGGGGATTGAGATGCCAGCTTGGGGACCAAACAGATGAATTTATAGCCAAGCTTCCATCAAGCTTCTAATGGCTGTGTCAGGTGTTCCACAGATCAAGGTAGAGAACTCCAGATGGAGTAATGGACCACTTCAGAAGCTCCAACCAGAAAATTAATTAACTGCAGTTGATTTCCTTAATTTAAGGAAATTACTGCAGTTGGTTTCCAAAAATTAAGGAAAGACTGTAGTTTAGTTCCATAACAGTTGGTAAACATTAATGGAGCTTAACAGATATTACACTTGTAAAACCTAAATGGATTCTCCACATGGATAAAATATTTTTCCCATGGAGCAAAAGAAAACAAAAATTCCTAGGAAGGGAATTAAGATAAAAACCAGCCTAGATCAAGGGCTGTTTAAGACTGACTACACGTTTTAGCTGCTGTGATTCTTAGAATCCGAAGTTGTTGTAGGAATAACAATTCATTTGGAGATAGTCCTTTAAATGGCTGTTGGCAGTCCGTAAGTCTTGGGCGACTAAGTCGTATTTATAGAAAGGAGTAGGCTTTATCCCCAAAATAATATCTTCCACATTGCTATTTTGATATTTTTTTCCGACATAGAACAGATCAAATTTCCATCATGTTTTCCCAAGGCTTAAAGATGTTTGATTAATGGAAGGACTAGATCTAAACATTGACAATGCAAGTGTTCAATGCTCAGTGGTGGACAGGATAAGATCGTCCCAAGGCTTAAAGATGTTTGATTAATGGAAGGACTAGATCTAAACATTGACAATGCAAGTGTTCAATGCTCGGTGGTGGACATGATAAGATCGTCGAAGTTCGCTGTGTCGATGCTCGGTGGTGGATAGGATGCTCTGTAGTTCTGTGTGTGCGTGGAAGTAGGGGATGTTGATATGCAGGTTGCTTGTTGCTACAGAGGAGGAGGGAGGGTATAGTGGGTAATTCAAAATTGAAATTGAGCGCGATAGAATTAATGCAGGCGGGCAGTAGGTGAGACGACAGATGGTAACATAGGCGAGCTTAGCGGACTGACCAACATGAGATGGTAACGGAGAGTGGATCTGGCGACGTCAGCGAACGGACCCACAAGGTGGAGACGATGCTGGAAAAGTGTGCTTTTCAGACGACCAAAGTCTCGGAAAAGTCGTACTATAGTCTACTCCAAATTTTAATGGGTTGAGTTCAATTTTCTTTTTCTTTATATTCAGTGTTATTTGTTTTTTTGTTTTGTTTTTTGTTTTTTGTTTTTTTTTTTTTTTTCATTTCTGGTTTACGGATATCTGGGTTAGTGGTCCAGGGTTGTTTAACACTGAGTAACGGAGGCGAGCTTAGCGGACTGAACAATATGAGATGGTAACGGAGAGGGGATCCGGCGACGTCAGCAGACGGATCCACGAGGTGGAGACGGTGCTGAAAAAAGTGCGCTTTCCAGACGACCAAAATCTCGGAAAAGTTGTACTATAGCATACTCCAAATTTTAATGGGTTGAGTTCAATTTTCTTTATATTCAGTGTTATTTGTTTTTTGTTTTGTTTTGTTTTTTTTTTTGAGTTGTCTTTAAAAAGACTTTTTGGAAGCTTTTCCAGTGGGTTTTTCCGGTCAAAATCCGGCAGCAATTTATTGAAATCGCAAGTTTCATAGCTAATTTCTGCACAATCAAAGGGTCCTAGGGGATTTTCAGGGTGATGAATCCAAAAATGCAGTTAAAAAACCATTTTAAATAATACAAATCAAGATTTAACCTCAATTTTTTCCGCCGGATTCCGTCACCGGAATCTCCAAAAAGTCGCACTAAAGACAACTCCTTTTTTTTTCCACTTCTGGTTCACGGATACCTGGGTCAGTGGTCCAGGGTTGTTTAACACTAAGTGGACGCCACCTGAAGGGCACCCCTCGACCTCACCCCAAGAGCTTTCGGGATTCAACCCTGTGACCTCCCATTGGCGAGGCACTTGATTTGACCAATTGCCCTAACTCTTGGGGCTCTTCAGATGAGTTTTATTTTATAATAATGTAAAATGGAGTTACATTTTTTTAATGAATTAAGAGTTTAGAAAAAATATACAAAATATATTTTTAATATAATTTAAGTAATATGCTAATATTAAGTACGATCAATTTCATGAGGTGGCTCATTTGGAAAATCATGTAAATGTATGCAAAATAGTATGAGGTCTTTTGTTCTATCCCTTGATTAACCCATGTCCACATTAGGGGTGGGTTTGGTGCACCTAGTGATTATAGTGGTAACGAATAGAAACCCTGTGTCATGCAAGTACAAGATTGCCCTAGTTGTCAATTCCACTAGTCACAAAAAAAAGGTTACGTAGGACCAATAAAATCAATTGGATTCGATGTTATGGCTAGAAGTAGTGGATATTGATTCTTTTAGAAAAAAGGCCATACCATGTGATGTGTCTATAAACATATGTTGAGGGGGGTCTTGTAATTGCAAGATTAGGCAATATGGAGATTCAAGAAGGAAATGTATATAACGAGAGGATATTGTGGTCTTAATTGCATGAGGTCTCCCATGTTTACAATCGTTTTTCATAATGGAAGGTGGGATCTTATATACTAGATACTTAAAATAACCTAATAAAAGTAAATAATCACAATGTACACAAGATGTGAACATGAAGTACAACTTTCAAAGAGATATTAGAGACACGTGACATAATAAATCTTTATGTAATCTGAAAACTTCCTTCAAATAACTCAAATACAATTATATATCCAAATCATATGTTTCTACCCGACAATGAATATATGGACCTCTATATAATCTATTCTCTCTCATTGCACATGTGGGACCTTTATTGGGGCAACCACCATTACATATGCATTTACCCCATTACATATAAATTTAACCCTGTGTATTCCCCCTTCGAGGTCGTATCATTATTTTTAACAAAATCAGTATGTTTTTGTATTAAAAGAAGATAAAGTCAAATTAATCTATGAGATGATACACCCTTGAGAGATTTTTTGAGTCGAAAAATAATATGTTATGAGAGATTATGGGCTACAAAGCCTTTTGACTTTGCTTACAAAATTGAGTAGACGATAACTACTAGAGTATATTCTATAAAAAAAATACCTGGGCATAAAGCCAATTTAAATAACGTAAACAACTACAACCTTAGTAAAACACACACTTGCACATAACATCATCTTGGGCTTGGTTGGAAAGAGGATAGGTCTATTTCTCTAGGTTTTTTTCCTCCGCCATTTGATGAACCATTTCTTCTTATTTGTATTCCATAATAATCAAACTCGTTGAAACATTCATATTGGAAGTTGTAGATGTAGAGCCTTTGTTGAGATTAATAACCATGGTTTGAAGAATGACATATTCTTCCTCTAGTGATTGAATTCGTTTCTTTTCTTTACCAAATTGTCTGTTATAATAACATTATGGGAAACCATTAATGGTCCAAATCATGAACTTTAGAAGTGATTAAGAAAATGGAAACCAAGTTCCTATTTGTAATGTTCTCGTGACATCACAAATACCTATGTATTTCCTAAATTCTCTTTGACAAGTGGGTTGAGGATTAAGGTCATCCCTGTTTCTATAACATGCACAAATCGATGGCTCAAATCCCAGTCCAATCTCAACATATAACCTTCCAACTACAATAATGCACTACCACAAAGGGGATGGATATTGTTCTTACTAGAAAGCAAGGAATTCCAAATTGACAAGGGAAATCCACTCTTCAAATAACATTTCTAGATACTAGAGCAAGCAATAGAAGTGATTTGAACTAGGGGGGAAACAAAATTCCAAAGCATTAAACAAGTTCCACCATACCAAGAAAGTCCATGAAATCAAAATGTTTGAGTTCCACTAGAAGACCTAAATTTCACAATAATTCCAACAAAAAGGTAAGCTAGAGTAAGAGGTTCCCCTAAAAGAAAAAGAACCCATAAATGAATTTCTCTATGCCTTAAAGGAACATTCATATAACCCCAAAACCAAACCAAAATTTGAAGCTCAATTACAACTGCACTCCATAAAGACTAATGATGGCATACCTAATTTCTTCTAAGTGAGCTTACATTCCAAGGAAATTTGCTATAATCCTATCAATTGGCTTCATTACATGGACATGGTGCTTTGCTTAGTATCTCAACTACATTAGTAATATGTCTCCATGGCTTCATGTTATATACCTAGGGGGGGTAATATGGGGTATCGAGGGAGGTACCCAATGTAATAATGTAATAATGGGATGGGCCATAGTAATAAATAAGGTGGTTAACCCATGTCATGTAAGGGACCACAAGTAGTTAATAATAATGTAAGGGGCCCATGGTATTAGTTGATGGTATGAGGAAACCATGGTAATGATGCATGGTATTGTATGTATGAGGCCTATATAGAGGCTAGAGGCTCCACATGGAGGGATATGAAGAGAAGTATTCTTGTATGAACAAGCATATGGCTTGTGGAGTATTCTCCTTCCTTAAGGAGTGAATGTATGGTGCTGCCCTACCTTAAGGGTTTGATAATAAAGGATCATTTCTATCTATTTCTATCTTGTTATTCTTGGGTATTTCTATTATCATAATATATTTGGGTTAGATCTACAACAAGTGGTATCAGAGCACTTTCTTGGGCACAAAAGTGGAATTTTTTATTTTTTATTTTTTGCAGGATTTCAAGGGCGGCGAGTTTTCAGATCAAATCTGTATGTTTTGGTTCAAGATCTACAAAATCTGATTGCAGATCTGTATTCCTTGTGAAAAAATAGCCGATTTCAAAAAAAAAAATCGGTCGAATCGGAGTCCGGATGAAAGAGATATCGCTGATCTAAAAATCAGTGGGGTTGCAGCTAATTTTTCAGGGCAGCGCATTTGCGGCGCAGATCTAGACGTTCTGGGGCAAGATCTACAAAATCTAATTGTAGATCTGGATTCTTTGTGGAAAAATACCCAAATTCAAAAAAAAAATCAGTCGAATCGGAGTCCGGATGAGGGAGATATTGCTGAATTAAAATCAGCTCTTTTTTGCAGAAATTTTGGGTGACGGCGGGAGAGTAGCAGCGCAGATCTGAAAATTCCAGTGTCTGAATCAGGATTTCTATCACATGGGCAGATGCAGAATGGTTGTTCCATTTCCAAAAATGGGTTATAATAGAGATTCTGAGCAATATTGACGAAACTGTGACATTTTCAAATTTTCGCCAAGTAAGTGATTTTTTTTTAAACCATTCATGGATTCCAGCGAGGCATTTTTTACAGGGAATGATAATGGTATGACTATTGAAGAATTCATAAAGGGACTAAAGCTTATATGTGGGACATTTTGGAGGGTTTTAGTGTGGTTAAATTTAAAAGATTAGGCTGCCAAATGGTGGTTCTCACTTGACAAAACGCAGTTGACCAAACTTTCAGATGCAGAATTTGAAAAAGTCCTTTTGGAAAAATGGTCTCGGGCTAGAAAAAAGGAGAATGAGACACATAAGGGGTTAATTGCTACGGGTGTCTCCTTACTGCAGGTTCATGGATTGATTCAGAAAGAGAAGATCATTGTTTTTATCAATCCTAATGGTAAACATAATTTGATCAATGTTCATTTGGCAAAAAAATTGCAAGTCCCAGCAAAACATATTGAAAATACACAGGTTGATGATAAGGATGTTCAAATTTATAAGGATTTGAAACTTTCTATGGATAAATATGTGTTTCATGGTGATTTTTATGCTTCAGATATGGATAACATGGATGTTGTTTTGGGATATCCTTGGATGGAATCCGTGGGTACTATCAATATTAATGTACAGAAGAAATTCTTGAAGCTATGGTATAAAAAGAAGAAAATTACATTACAGGATATTTCCATCCATAAACAGGTAGAGCACATGGAGGCTGAAGCAAAAGATGTTCAAGGGACTGACATATCAGATGATGAGCTTTTGATGATCGACAATCAAACACAAACAGAGGTTGCAGAAAGAAAGGTTACAGGTGATGATACATCAGAGGAGGGCTCAGTGGTTGAAGTCATATTGAAAAAGAAGACACC
>APFE030732583.1:3611-52987 GCA_000404065.3 Pinus taeda | reverse complement strand
TAAATTGTACAATAGTCCTCCAGTGGAGATTATGCCCCTCGTGGTGGTGCCAAAATAACTTGTGCAGGGGCTTTTGAGTCAAATTTTGGATTTACATTAAGGGACCAGAGATCCCCAACCCTTGATCAAATCCAAACAAATGCATTATAGATCAAAGAGAATCTGGTGGCTGTAGGCAAAACACCAGAGACACAACCTATCCAAGACAAGGCAAAGGCAAAGATAGAATCCTCTCAAAGTCAAACACTAGAGGATATGAGTAATTAATTAAAACTTTGTCAGATAAATTAAATAAGTTAGGGTTGGAAAATAAGAATTGTGAGAGACAAACATAGTATAATAAGAACTTTAATCCGCAATATAAAACACAGCCTTTGCAAATCTTGAAAAAGGAGAGAAAATATCAAGATCAGATTCAAGCACCATTGTATATAGAGGTAGATCTTGGTGAAGTAATTGAGCACCCTAGGGACCATGAAGATCAAATTTCTACGTTATGTGCAGTAGATGAAGATGAGTATGGAGTTGAAGGATAAGAGTGTGAATATGTTGAAACAGATGCCATTTATGATGAAAATGAAATTGACAAATATTGGAAGCAATTCTCTGATTTTTATGCACGAAGAAATACACAAGAAATATGACTTGAGAACAAGGAAAAGATGAAGAAGTCAAGAAAATGAAGGTGAGAAACAAGTTCCAACTTCCCCACCAAAGGCGAATCCACAAGAATCTTAGCCTACAAAACAAGTAAATAAAGGAAAGAAACAACATAATGAAAATGGAAAGGCACAAATACTAAGGTGAGTCTTCTCAAGACAAGAGTAGAAAAATTCCTTTGGAGAAGCTTGTTTCAATTCCCCAAGTAATTTCAGTCATGAAGAAAGGAGAAGATGAGACTGAAAAGAATGCTAAACAAGGTCATTTGTTCAGTCTTACTAAAGAGTTGGAGAAGGTAAGAATTCAAGTTCCCCTTGCAGAATTAGCAAAAACACCAGCTTACTAGAGGGAGATTGTTGAGTTTATTAATGTAAAAGAAAATGTGAATATAAATGACACTGTAAATTTGCAAGAAGATAAACCGGTAGTGGTTTTTCGTCTATATGTAGAGGAAGTAGATCCTTCAACACCTCTTTTTTATATCTCCTTATTAATCCATTATTTCCTCTTGCGTAATTATATGTTTGATTTAGCAGCTTCACACAATCTTTTTCCATTATCAGTAATAAGCAACTAAATCGACAAGTTACCAAACCCTATAGAGACCTATACTCTATTGATTCAAACAAAGTCAAGTGTCTAGGGGTCATTAAGGATCTAGTAGTGTCACTAGCCTAGATTCCAGCTAGAAGCTTGGCCATGGATGTAGTAGTGGATATCCCTGCTAGATTTGGAATGTTTCTATCTAGGTCATAGGGGGCTATATTTAGGTGGTGTTCTAAAACTAGATTTTACATATGTTGTTATACTAACTTTTGGTGGGGATTAGATGAGATTGTGCATAGAAACTAGATTTGTAAAAAAAATTAAAAAAATGGAGCAAGTAATTCACCTATATATACCCAAGAGAAATATGACTTTACTTGCTTCATGCTACATGACAATGCAGAGTTCGATGAAGATAATCAGAGGCAACTTACTTCAGCCCGTGTAAATATAGAGATGAAAATTGAAGGAATGTGGAAATGCTTCTTAGATGGAGCCTATTCCAAGGAAGGAACAAGTGTTGGTTTCCTTCTAATTGCACCTAGAGGTAATATGTTCCCCTTTTCCTTTAAATTAGAGTTTGAAGCAACAAACTATGTGGTGGAGTATGAGTCCTTGATTATTACTTTACAAACAACTAAGCAAATGGGAATTAAGTCAATTTTTTCTTTTGGAGATTCAGAGCTAATTATCAAACAAATAAAAGATCACTGTCACAAAAAACACCCTAGGCTTAGGGAATATGTGAATGAAGTCTGGGATTTGGTTAAGAATTTTTTCGAAGCTTTTAATATTCAGTTCATTCCAAGGGATGGGAATAGATTAGCAGATTCATTGGATGTGGATGCTAGTACTTTCAAGCCTCCTATTAATCCAAAACTAAGATATGAGGTAGAAATGAGGCACAAACCTTTTGTTCCTGATAATTTTAAACATTGGAATGTTTTTGAAGATGATCAGCAGATTAAAGGATTTCTTACTATGGTTGAGGAGTTTTAGGGCACAAAAATTGATCAGGATGAAGATGAAACAACATAAATTGCAAAAGTTACTGGTTTAAAATACTTAATAGCTAATAAAAAAGTTTTTAAATTGAAAGATAATGTTTTTCCAAAGGGGCTTATCCCTCTTGAAAGGATTTTTAACCCCAATGATGTGGTTGTTGACTCAAGGAAAATTTCAGAGGATGAACACATTCAGGATCATAATATTAGAACTCAGGAGAAACCCAAGCTAGTAAAATTATTCAGTGGAGTTTTACCTAATGATCAGGAAAGATATATTAAACTTTTCAAGGACTATGTTGATGCCTTTGCATGGTCCTATGAGGATCTCAAAACATACGATGTAAATATTATTTAGCACAAGACCCCCTTGAAGGAGGGAATTAAGCCCTTTAAATAGAAGCTTAGACAGATAAATCCGTTGCTTCTACCATCAATTGGAAAAGAGGACAAAAAAATTCTTGATGCCAAAATTATAGTTCCACTCAGATACTCTGATTGGGTTTATAATTTAGTGCCTGTAAGAAAGAAAAATGGAGATATAAGGTTATGTGTGGACTTTAGAAATCACAATAGGACTTCCTTGAAAGAAAATTATCCATTGCTTAAGATGGATCATGTGCTGCAGAAGGTAAGATGATATTTTATAATGTCAATGCTGGATGGATTCTCTGGGTATAATTAGGTGGCTGTGGATAGAGAAGAATAGAAGAAGTTAATGTTCACAACTCCCTGGGGGACCTTTATGTATGCCAGAATGATTTTTGGGTTGATGAACACATGTGCTACTTTTTAGAGGGCTATGGACATTGCTCTTGTGGGAGATAAGTTTGTAGTAATATATTTGGATGACATTACTATTTTCTCAAAGTATGATGAAGAATATCTGGACCATCTGAAAAATACTTTTGAAAAATGTAGAATATTTAGGCTTTCCTTAAATCCCAAGAAATCCATTTTTGCTCTAGAAGAGGGCAAACTATTAGGGCATATTGTTTCTAGAGATGGATTGAAGGCAAAAGAGGAAAATGGATAGCCAAGATTCAAGAGTATGACTTGGACATAAAACCCATAAAGTTGGTTAAAGGGCAAGGATTGGCAAAAATGAGGACATCATTAAACATTTAGGCATTGCATATCAACTTGCTGACACCTGTGGATGAAGGAACAACTGAAAAAATGAAGAAAACCCAGATCCAGGTATGAAGATTAGGTATAAATTTTTATGTTTCAAATGGTGCAAGAATATAATTAATTATTTGTGTTATCTCTTGTTTCTCCAATCCTTAGATAGAACAAAGTGTAGAGCATTAAAGATCAAAGCATGATTGTGGAAGGCAAATTATAATGGAAGTATCTTGTAGGAATGTTGTTACTATGTTTAACAGAGGATGAGTTTATAGAGGCAATCAAAGATCATCATGAGGGGTTATGTGGAGGACATTATAGTTGGAATGTTACTTCACATAAGATCCTTCAGACATCATTTTATTGGCCTACTTTGTTTGGTGATACATTTAAGTTTGTCAAAAGTCATAGCTTTTTGTTGAGAAGAAGAGGTTAGCTCCCTTGCCTTTGATCCCAGTATTCAGAGGGCAACCATTCAAACAATGGGGATCGGACTTTGTTGGAGAGGTTAACCCACCTTCAAGTGGACATCACAAGTGGGTTCTCGCAGCTATTGATTACTTCACCAAGTGGGTAGAAGCTATACCTACTAAGAGGGAAAATGATGAGGTGGTGATGAAGTTCCTAGAGGAGAATAGTTTTAGCAGATTTGGATGCCCCATCAAAATCATAACAGGTAATGCTCAAGTCTTTAATTCAAGTAAGTTTATTTCTTTTTGTCAAAAGTATAATGTTATTTTGTTTCATTCAATAGCTTATCCTCTGTAGGGAAATGGATTAGCTGAATCCACTAATAAAACTTTCATGAAGATCCTTAAGAAAACTATTGCAAAGAACCAAAAAGACTAGGATTCTAAGTAAAAGTTTTCTCTATGGGCTGCTAGAGTGACTACAAGAAGGTCTAGAGGCAAATCACCTTTTGAATTAGTATATGGAACTAAGGTTCTGTTTCCAAGTCAACTTGTGAAGCCTGTGATTGCAATGATTCACAAGATGAAAGAATAACCCAATGCTCTAATAAGAAGAATGAATAAAGTGGTGGAGCTAAGTGAGAATAGAGAGAAGGTAAGAGACACTCTAATTATGTATCAATCGAAGATGGAAAGTATTTTTGACAAAAAGGCCAAGGAGATTGATATTAAAGTTGCAGATCTAGTATTAATGTGGGATACCAGAAGAGAAGATAAAGGTAAGCATGGGCATTTTGATCCTCTCTAGTATGGTCCTTTTAGAATTGTTGGGGCAAGGTCCAATAACACTTTCCTTCTTGAGAATCTTGATGGAGAAACTCTACACCTGCCTGTCAATGGGTGGTACCTCAAGCATTACTTCCATTTGTAAATCATAAGAATATTATCATTGTAAATAGCAGAGTGCATTCAATGTACAAATTCCATAGAATTTGAATTGGTTGCAATATATGAATCCATGCCCGAGGTGAAGGCACTAATCTGCAGTTATTAGTGCTTCTATGGCAAAATAACTATCCCTAGGTGAAGCCAGATTTTGTAGCTTCCATTGTTATTTTTGTCTTATTTTTAGTTTTATTAGAAAAAGAAATAAAAATCGAAAGAAATGAAAAATCAAACCATTGTTTAAAGTCCATGCAGGTTTAAGAGGCGTGATCAAGAGATATATTGATGATTATGATGAGGTGTTCTGTGGGGAAACAATAAGCAAGAAGGTTAACTAAGGGTCAACCCTCGGAGTTGACTGCGACGTGTGCATGGTTGACCACAACATGTGGCCTAGAATTATTATGGGGGTTCGACCCCAATGTAGTTCCCTTATATTCTTTACCCCTGCAAAGTCTAAAAGAAATGAAGTATTTTTGTTTGATTGATGGGATGGCTTTGAATGTAAACCTGCGAGAAGATCTGGGTCGTCCGATCAACAAGCCACAGATCCAATGGCAATCGTGTGGTAACTTATTGAACGCGACGGTATATCAAACATAGTTTAAACTTGTTGAAGTCCAGGCCAATCTTAGTCGTCCATCCAAAAAGATGAGATCGAACAGATATTGGGTGGAGAAATGATCGGGTTGACCTGATAGATTATTAACTGGTGGTATATATTTCTCATCGGGTCCGTATTGGAGTCAACGGAGCAGGATCAGACTGTTCATTGAATGAATGATTGGACAGCTCACACATAGCTAAGGTGGACTCGATGGGTAACAAATCAAAATATTAAGTCTTTTCAGTTCCATGGAAAACTAATATTTCACGTAAAATAGCCAATTCTACTATTTAAGTAAGATAATCAGAATTAGCGATGGATGACTAAAACTTCAAAGAAAGGTGATTGGTCATGTTTTCTTGTGTTTTGGCCAATCAAAATGCTCTTGACACATATGTGAGCCTAGGTCCACTCACAGGGTTTGAGTCAAATACAGTTTATTATGATTAAAACAGTTTAATCATTATTAAAGCATCTTCAAAGGAACTCAGTAGCCAAATAACAGAGCCGAAAAAGCCAACAGTCATCATCATTTTCTAACTTCCATTACCTCTAGTTATTCCATGTTTTTAGAATGAGGTGTCTTTTACCCTTTGTGTAATGTTTTATAATAATTTTTACTCTAGACATTTAGGAAAACAGTTAAGCAGTTTGACAATTTTGGTGATCACAACTGTCTTACAATATATAAAAAGAGGTAGATATAGAGAGAAAGGGTTCGAACTTTGGAGAACCTAAAGTCTAAGCTACTGAATTCCTGATACAACTGTTGATTAATGAAGAATCAAATGTTTTCCATATGTTGTTGGGTATAATTTTATGTCTTCTTTGTTTATGTGCCATCTTATGTTTTCTTCCTTTGAGTATAGTAATTGAAGTTGCAGGTCTTTATTTTCCTATGTAGATAAAGTTAAAATTACTTAAAGAGCACTCCTATAATTGAAGTTCCCATCTCTACAATTCTTCTAAGTTACAGATAGTAGTTTCTGTATAAAACAACATATTATCTATAACTTCTCCTAGTGTCACAGATAGTAGATCCTATGTTAAACAACATATTCTCTATGACTTATTCAATATTTCTTCATTCATCATTTGTATTCAACAATCAAATGGCATTCTAATGCTTCCTTATCACCTAAGTATTGAGGTTCAAGAACCAAATTTCCCAGTTCCTTCATTTGAGAACACAATATATAATTAAGTGATAAACAAGTGGAAATTGTTATAATCATTAATGTCTTAAGCACAATTTCTATACAACCAAGAAATTGGTATCTTAAGGTACAACAAGATGTATCCAAGTATATTCTTCTCTAACTCGAACCTACTGATATATAGACTTTAAGTCCAACATGGTGAAGTATTTGGCTTGTTGCAACTGATCTACAAAATCATGTATCATAGAAAGGGGGTATCTATCCTTGAGCCTAATTTTTTTAATTACTTGTAATCAATATACATCTTTCAAGTCCTATCATTCTTTGGAACAATGATGATCAGTTACCTAGATGGTGATATACTTGGTCGAACGACACCTTCTTCAAGTAGTTTTTCCAACTGCTTCTTCACATCACTTGCTTCTATAATGGACTACCCATACATCGCAACCTTTTACAATGGGGTTTTTGGAAATAGGTTGATCTTGTTCTCCACTCCCCTCTTGGAAAGTAGCCCTTTAGGCTCCTTGAACACATCATTATATTCTTGTAGAAAATATTCCAGTTGTTGTTTATGTCTCATACAAACTCTCCTACAAACTATATCTTGGCTTGGTTAGCACTTACCAACAAAATTTTGGACTTTTTCTTATGTGCATTAATGGTGATCGATTTTCCATCCTTGATGTGGTGATGTTGGTTGGCCCTCCACATGAAGATTGCATGCCACATGTACATGTAGGGAATTCTAAATACTACTCCACATTCCTTAAGGGGAACCACATCTAGTTCTACTTCATCATCAAATGAGCACTGATACAAAATATAATTTTTCATTATTTAGTTACCTTTACCTCTTCATCCTCATTCACCCATCCCAAGGATGATAAAAAAAATTCAAGAATTTTTTTTTACCATCTCTACTACAATGATATATTTCTATGATCCTAAGGCGAATAGAGCATCAATATTTGTATTTTTGATACATGTATCTTTATATGGAATACTCTAGTGTTTTTTTCTCTTCCTGTTGTTGAATGCTACTCAAATTCACCTGCTTCACTAATGGACAGATGATCTTCTCATCCACCTCCAATTTTCATTCAACTTAGTTTCTCGAATCAATGGCCATAAGGTTCTTCTTCTTTTCATATTTCCTTTTGTTCTTCGGGTTAACATCTAGATGAAACTTCCAACATTCCTCCTTTGTATGATTTCTAATGCTACAATGGTTACAAAGGTTGTTAGGATCTTTTCATTACTTTACCATGTTTGTTGTATTTTTATCTACCCCCCTTTCCCCTTCTTATTCCACTCCATAGAAGCATCATAGTGCTCCTTTTACTTCAACCCACCCGATTTCCCTTTCTTCTGGCCTATGTTCTCTAATTATTGTGTCTGTAAACAGGCCTCATCCACCAATCTCAGCTTGAACAAAATTACTTGCTTCCAAAAATGGCTTTGTAGATACCTTAGATACTTGAGGAGCATTTCCTACTTCTTTTGGGAGATACACATCATTACGGTCATAATTATTAATTCAATGGTTTACTCTTATACACTTTACCTTGCTTCTTCCCAAAGTAATGCCATTAGATCCACCTATCCTCTAGATACTTAATAGGGTAAAATTGTGAACTTATCAGGCTTTTGAAATCCTCATGCTTTTTCACTAGACGATCTCCCTCCAACCTCAAGGTCTCTACATGGATTTCTTGCAAGGGAATAGACTTTTAATTTCAGCTAAGAAAATGAAATTTTATATTCCTCCTCTATATGATGAACATAAAATAAACTTAATTGTTGTAATCAATTATTTATCTTTACAGTTTCAATATCACCTTGATATGGGTTCATTTCGACCTTCACTTCGATTTTGAACAAGGAATGTGAATGGATTAGAAAACTTAAAATAGATTAACCTTTTTTTCAAGTTATTTCTTTAGCTTCAAAGGTTTTTGTTCTTGACCTCTTGATCTCCCATTCAATCAAACCTTTGTGTTAGAAAAACCATCTTCTCCAATCAACTGATATTATTAGTTAGGGCAACCATGGGTACTCTCACATTATGGTCTATATCTCTAACTTGTGCTTCCAAACACAAACATATCTTGTACGAAATCATGAGGGTTCTTCTCATATTCATCGGTCATGACTAGGGTTTTCTGACTTTTAGTGCAACCAATTTTTGTCTGATACAAATATCCATAATATAGCCAATAAAGCATACTTTAATACAAATATGATCCATAAATTTTCATGAATATTCCACTGGATAGCTAATCACAAAAAATATAATAACGTTATGCTTAAAATTTGAAATCTACACTATGAGGGTTTATTTCTCCTTAGATTTCTAAATTTCTAAATTACTATTTATTGCATACGCATGCAAATTATAATTATGCATAAATATGGAACAACAAATTAAAAGAAATTCAAAAACCATGATTGACATAAGATATGTCCTACGAAAATGTTTTGGAAGAAAACCAAGATGGAAGGTAAGGTTGTTCTTCTCTCTTTATCTAAATGAAAAATGTATGCAAGTACAAATAAGTGAGGCATGTGGCTCATGGAATGCTACAATGGAAAAATTATCCATTTTTTATCTCCTTATCCAGTCACGGCTACTCTACTCATCTATGGAAAAAATGCACTAAAATAGAATGGATCCCCTTTTCCTCCTAGTGTCCCATTTATACATATCTCAGTATCCTACTAGTTTTTAAGTTTGAGTCCTTAAACCCTCAAATAGAGTTATAATATGGACTCTTCTAGATTCTTCTTCTTCATCATCTTGTGGCTAGCCCCTTTTTCATGAATAATGGAGTTGATCTAGTATCTTCTCAAAATATGGTGGTAAAAATAAGAAGGTCAACTTCTCTCTGGCATAATGTGTTCATACGTATTCTAATTAAGTTGATTCTTGCAATGTTGGAAAATCATTTGTATTGTGGAATAACAAAAAATGGTTTGGTGCTTATGTGATAGTTTTATCCCTAGAAAACGTCATAGGATGCCTTAAATTTCTCTCAAAAGGTTTTAAACCCTAATTTTTCAAACTAGGTCCCTCTAATAAAAATTCTACTGTTTTTGAATTGTGTACCTTGGGAGTTACTCCACAACCATAGTGTTGGTTTTATGTGATTTTGCACCACGAAATGGTTTGTGGGCAAATAATCCAAGTGTTGGGGTTGTGTACCCAAGATGTGTGTGTGAAATATAGCAAAATAACTATTATTTATTGATTGTTGGAGTGCAGAACCCCAAAAGGAGCTAAGGTTACCTCAATCTATGATGAGGGGTTTTTATCAAATGAGAAAATACATTTCCTTAGTTAAGGTACATGATGCAAAAATCAATCTGTTAGGTAAACTTGACTCAGGATAGAGTCAAAGTTGACCATGTTAAACAAGTGATGGTTTTGGGGCACATGGTATTGTGCACCCATAGTATTATGCCTATGGTATTATGTGTAATCAAGCTCATAAAAGGGTGGAAGGACTTCATTGTAATGTAAGACCTGGAGGTGAGCGGTGAAGGCTCACTTGGTCATATTGGCCAGGGTTTTGGCCAATGATAATAAGAAGGTTGGGTTTTCCCTGGATTTGGGGTTTTCCCGGATAAACATTTATGTTTATGTGTTTATGGTTTTTGCTGGTTATTTTTATATTTATTCCGCTCAATAATTATTTATGTTATGCAGTAAATTTCTTAACAATCGGTATTAGAGCCATGGTTGAGGGTTTGGGCTTCTAATGTATGCCTTCAGTGAAGGATTTATTTTAGACCAATGGATAAAAGGATCAACGTAGAAGTTTGTTGTTATTTCTCCTGAGATCACCATTGAAAATGGTTAAAGAGATAATTGAATTTAGATTTGGTATGGATATGGATCAGCGATGTTGGTTGAAGACTTGGTGGATAGATAAATTTGCGTGAGAAGAGAACGAATCTGTTATGTAGAGTTTGATTGTCAATGTATTTGTGTATGAAAAGAAGTTAGATCTGGTCAAGGCTAATGTGGATCTATGGATTAGATCAATGGGCTACCTCCTTCTGTCAAAGATCCCTCATCTTCTTCGGGTCCCAATCGCCCTTCCACCCCGCCCACGCAGAGCCGAGCATGAATAAAGAAAATAAATTGGTGGCATCGATGAAACTGCTAGAATTCTCACGCTGAATGCCAGAAATGTGGTTTTCATTGACAATGAGTGTATTCTTGAAGAGAAGTAAGGCTGAGAAAAAACGTTGTCCAAGGAAGTGATGCCCGAGAATGAAAGACTCGGAAAATGTCCAAGATTTAAGAAATGACATGACTAATAGAAGTTTTTTCTTTTGTGCGACATGTGGCTTTAGTGATAACATATTCCATGGGAAATCCATGGAGTGTTTCTTGATGGAGAAAGAGAATAATAGTGGTGACATTATCGAGATTTAGTGATCAGCAGTAATAAGACGCTAGTCCGAGCCTGTCATAAATGAAGCGTAGATGTGCAAGTAGAGACATTGGTGATCTGCAAACATCCGGGGGCATTTGGTAGGCAACAAGACCAATGCCATCATTGTAGGAGATTTTAATAAATAAAAAAAAAATCTACAAGGTTCTCATTGGGGTCACAGATGGAGTGGTTTGATAGAAGTTTTTGAGCAAAGCAAATTGAGAGAGGACGGATCAAAATCGCAGCAGCAATAAACAAAAAAAAGATTAATGAAGTCAAATTATTGCATGTAAATGGGCATACTACTGTAAGACCTGGTAAGGCACGTGTAGGCCTCAGTGATCACTGGTACAGTCTGGGTTAGACCTAGCTGATAGGGGGGATGTCGGGTTAACAATACCCCGGGTAAAAGCTTTAGGGGGGTAAGAGCTAGAGTGAGCGGGATTGTCTGACTTAACAGGTTTGGCTAGAGTTAGTCAAGGAACCCCAAGTCAAGTTTAAGGGGGGAATTTTTAGGTAAACTAGACTCAGGATAGAGTCAAAGTTGACTAGGTTAAACAAGTGATGGTTTTGGGGCTCATGGTATTGTGCACCCACAGTATTCTGCCCATGGTATTATATGTAATGGAGCTTATAAAAGGCTGGAAGGACTTCATTGTAATGTAAGACCTAGAGGTGAGTGGTGAAGGCTCACTTGGTTGTATTGACCAGGTTTTTGGCCAATGCTAATAAGATCTTATTAGGTTGGGTTCTTCCCTGGTTTTCAGGTTTTCCCGGATAAACATTTGCGTTTATGTGTTTATGGTTGTCGCTGGTTATTTTTATATTTATTCCTCTCAATAATTATTTATGTTATGCAGTAAATTTCTTAACACAATCCAAGTAGACTTGATGGGGCTACCCTTGACAGTTAACAACAACACTTAGAATATTATAAGCAAGAAGCATTGAGCCTCATTTTATTACATCAAAAATGGATTTTCTCATGTTATTTTGTCCTAAAAGGAGGTCTGAGTACCTTAGGAGAGGCAGAGACATAAGGAGGTTGAGTAGGACTAACGGAGGTCATATCTAAATCTAGAAAGGAGACCGAAGATGATCAAAATTATGGAGAAGTTTCTCTAGGATGCTTAGTCCTCAAGAAGGCATATCTATGCATAAAGAGGCCTCCTTCATATCTGAAGAGGTCGAGCCTAGGTAGAGTAATTCTAGGATCTACAAACCTTAAGCATTTTCACAGAAGTATGATTTTGATGTTCTCAACATGTGATGGAAGAAAGGACCTAGACCCTTATAATGAATATCATAACCGAGTGATAAGGCCATAAACATAAGCACAAATATCTATGGTTTTGATCTAATACTAGGGCATCGAAAATCTATATAGGAGTGTGATATTTAGGGAAAACGAGAAGGATAATGTCTGTTACAAAACATTTTGTCACTGTCCCTATACTCCCCATTCCTTGATCCTAAAGGATCTCTACAGTGATCCCCATCTGCTTTCCCTTCATGAAGAAACTCCCATTGTGTTCCTCTTTATGAGAAAAACAATTCTCTTTTGCATAATTTCCCAAGAATCTTATGTTTTTCCCAGTTTACGAGACCAACGCTAATGACCCTTGTTCTCCTCATGCTAATATGCAGGGATTAGAACCTCATGTAGGAACCTCTGACTGCCCCTCAATTAATGGAGGAATCCAAAGAAGAGACAAGGAGATATGGACCATCAGAGCAAAATAAGGATAATTTTGTTTAAAACAGATAAAATGATGGAGCGGATAAAGTCTTTCGAAGAATTAATTCAATGTAATTTACCACATATGCATGTATGCATACAAGGAGAATTAAGGGTAGTTGAGTAATTGTGGGGAGAAATCATGCATCTTAAATGATCCACGATTGTTGTAATCTCTTATAAAAAGAGAAGCCTTTGTGTGTGATAGATATAGAGTAATATAGATAAATAGCTAGAAATTATGTAACCAGTGTGTGTATAAGATGTAATTGAGAGGAAAACTTCTTCTAAGGCTAAAATGCCTTAGCTTGTAACTAAATTCTATGTATAATATAATACATGTGTGTTTGTGGGTTTCCGCGTGCCTGTATATTTTAGTTATGATGTATATATCCGTGAATGGTTTAAATCTGTTTACAACTATCTTGATTGACCATTGACCACTGAAAGGATTGATGGCAATCCAAACTATCATAGTTAATTGTTGCCTGAGTGTTGTGCGCATCGTAACAGAGAGTGGCAAATACTGTGGCATAACTGTGTTTAACATAGAAATCCATCAAAAGATAAGAGAGATTAAGTTAACGAGGAAGCAGAGAGAATGCACAGCAACTGTTAGATCTCAAAGATCAAGGGTTCAGATTATGTCACTGAGGAGTAGAGTGAAACATCACATCAGTGAAACCTTTTGGGTGTTGTCGAACCATGACCATTGAGAAGAGAAATTTGTGATAATGCTATGGATCATGAGCCATTGGATCAAGAGTCAAAATCAATAGTCTAGACCTAATTGCTAATCGCATATCGAAGCATTCAAGGGACAGTGCGATAGTGTCGATGTGGTGGGACGCCGATACACCAATAGCGATAAGTCGACGATTGGAGGTTGGGCAGTTGAAGTAGCAGAAAGGGTCGGAGCAAAGAGTGGACCCAACAGATATATAGTTCTGGGTGAATTATTTTTTAAGTCTGAACAAAGGGTTTGCAACGGGGTTTTCATGGTTTTCCCATGTATTTCCTATTGTCCGATAGTTGTATGGCCATGTGTTTTTAAGGCTTGAACGAATAATTTAATGCTTCCGATAATGTAATGGCTCTGATAAAGTGTAATTCCATGGTTTAAAGGCTTAAAGCCGCAATGAACATTTCTGATAGGCTTTGTGGGCCATAACCCATAGGCCTCAGGATCGAATATTATAAAGGAAAGGGATTTTTTCCTAACCTCCAAGATCCCTTTTCATCAAGTGGTATCAAAGCGGGGAAAGTTTTCCTATGAAAAGGAAGAAGGGAAATTTTTCCTGTGAGAAGGAAGAATGGAAAGGAGGTACAATTGATAAAGGAGAGTTATGATCTTACTGTCATGCAAATTGCGGTAATCGAAGGTGAGAAGATTTGCAACAAACTAAAGCAAGGTGTGCTCAATTGGTTCCACAGAAGAGAACCAGAAGGATGCCAAAAGACTGAGTGAGGAGGGCTTGGTGAGGTATCATGTAGCAGAGGAAGACTGTTACTGTAGAGGTTGGTTGCAGCTCACAAAAGATCATGAAAGGAGTTCCATAGAGAAGTGTGTATAATTGTTATGGATAAGGAGAAGCATATGACTAGGAGGTCATAAATGTTTGCACCTTGGGAGTCTGATGCATAAGCATTTGACTACCCCTTAATTAAACGAGGAATCTAAAGAGGAGACAAGGAGATGTGGACCATCAGAGAAAAACAAGGATAATTTTCTTTAAAACAGAGAAAATGATGGAGTAGATAAAGTCTCTCGAAGACTTAATTCAATTTAATTTTCCATATATGCACATATGCGTATGGGGAGAATTAAGGGTAGTTGAGTAATTGTATGGATAAATAACGCATCTTAAATGATCCATGACCATTGTAATCTCTTATAAAAAGAGAATCCTGTGTGTGTGATAGATATAGAGAGTAATATAGAGCAATAGATAGAAATTGTGTAACCAGTGCGTGTATAAGATGTAATCAAGAGGAGAATTGCTTCTGAGGATGAAATTCCTTAGCTTGTAACTAAATTATATTTATAATATAATACATGTTTGTTTGTGGGTTTCCACGTGCCTCTATATTCAAGTTATGTTGTATATATCCATGAATGGTTTAAATCTATTTACAAGTGTTTTGATTGACCATCAACCACTAAAAGGATCCATGTCAATCCAAATTATCGTAGTTAATTATTGCCTAAGTGTTGTGCGCATTGTAATAGAGAATGGCATAGACTGTGGCAGAACTGTGTTTAACATAGAAATCCATCAAAAGATAAGCAATATTAAGTTAAGGAGAAAGTGGTGAGAATGCACAATGACCATTGGATCTTAGAGATCAATGGTTCAGATTATGTCGCTGAGGAGTAGAGCGAAACATCACATCGGTGAAACCTTTGGGGTGTTGTTAGACCCTGACCATTGAGAAGAGCGATTTGTGTTAATGCGATGGATCATGGAACATTAGATCGAGAGTCCAGATCGACGATCCAAATCTAATCGCTAACCGCATATCGAAGTAGTCAAGGGACAGTGCGATAGCGCCGATGTGGTGGGGCGCTGATACGCTGGTAGCGATAAGTTGGCGATCGGAGTAGGGAAAAGGGGTGGAGCAAAGAGCAGACCCGATGGATATAGATCTGGGTGAATTGTTTTTGAAGTCTGAAAAAAGGGTTCAAAGTGGGTTTCTCATGGTTTTCCCATGTATTTCCTGTGTTCCGATAGTTGTATGGCCACAGGTTTTTAAGGCTTGAATGAATAATTTAAAGCTTCCGATAGTGTAATGGATCCAATAAAGTGTAAGTCCATAGTTTCAAGGCTTAAAGCCTCAATGAACACTTCTGATAGGCTTTGTGAGCCATAACCCACAGGCCTTACGATCGAACATTATAAAGGAAAGGGATTTTTTCATAAACCACAAGATCCCCTTTCATCAGAATTGTCCCTAGCGCTGATCAAAGTGATTGAGCCTTGTTCGAGTTGCGAGCCTTGTTCCAGTCACACTGATCCTCTTTTAAAAAGTTTTTTGAATAAGGATTCGAAGCTTATAGCTCTAGAAGCTTTGTAACGAAAGTCTTGTAAATGGTTAAGCCAGATAGAGTCAAGGATGTTAGTTTTGGCTCCTTTCCCCTATAAGGATGGAACTACTTCAAGAGATAAGACCTTCTCCCAAGAGAAGAGGAGACATCTCCCATCCATTAATGCCATATAAACCTCCATTTTTCCCAAGCACAAGCTAGTGTTAATGTTGGTGTGCTAGTGTTAATTAAATTTGGAGTAAACAACAAGTTATTCATAATTTTAGCTCTCTATTTATGTGAGAGAGAAGTGTGAATTTGGTTTAGTGTGAAGCCTAAAGGGAAAATCCTTAATACTATCATTGTTGAGGGCATTATGGAATGCTAACAGAAGTGTGTGGCAACCTATTTTTGTCGAAGGAGAACAACAATGTGAAGACAATGGTTGTAATCTCTTCTTGATTTAATATATATGCAGCTATTTATTGATTTCCTACATAATGTGTCATCTCACATGTGTATGGCTTAATGTTTCTTGACTTGTTAAGTAGGTCGAATTACAATTTGTCTATTATCACGGTTGTTGTTTGTTGTTTTTTACTTGTTTCAAGTGTTCGAAGAAGGAAATGGGAGATAGATGGAATGAGCAAGCAAGGTCATCACAAAATGGGATAAGCATACTAAGAGGTAGGCCCTATTAATTGGTTCCAACCTAAGGAAATCTTCCACAGAATATATTGGTTGTGGCTAGACCCATTAACAGGCTAAAGGAATTGTTTGTGTCCACACTCATAATTTTACTTCACCACAATGTCCAACGAGGAACAAAGTCAATCAAAGAGAATAATCAAGGAGAGAATGTCATAAGTGGATGGGTTGTGTCAAAGCTTTTGAGACAACGATAAATTTGAAGCCTTATATAAGTCAAGAATTTACATTGTACGGGCCATCCTTGATGGATAGATTGAGAGCAAGGTTTATTCCTGAAATGGCCTAATTTTTTGCACTAAATGAATGTTGAAACCCTTACAAAGGTACATCCATGTGTGGTATGCTTCAAGTATAAGTGTCAGAAACATTAGGAGTTGTTGACAAAAGCTTCAGAGAGAAAAATGAGGTTGAGACATTGTTTGGATTGAAGGAAGAACAATGAGAATTAGGATTGTGTGGTGGGATTCCTAAGATGAGGGATAGTAGGAAAAATCAAGAAAATATTGATGGTATTTGGAGGTTTGTTCATAGATCATGAGTAATAGTATTTTTGTGTGCCTTAGATGTATAATTTGAGGATAAAATTGCAAGTCACAATGGTAGTGTATTTGGTAGCCCTAGATAGGTCAAGGTGTTGATTGTATGTGGGTTGTATTGGAAGCCCTAAAGAGAATACTTTTATAGTGATGTAAAAGGACTATTAGAGGGAATTTTTAGAGGCCCTAGCATCAACCTTATAATGTGGTGAGAAGGATGACAAGTGGGTATATCTGGAAGACTCGGCATTATTCACAAATGAATTTATGAATAGTGACTTTGTATGGAATATCCAACAACTTGAATACCTCAAGTATAGTTTCCATGAAATAATCCATGACATATTAGGAGGTATATTATTGGAGCCCTTGTCTATAAGTTGTAGATGGGTAGAATTATGTGAAAAGTGGGAAATTCTAGAGGACCTAATGAGTAGTCATCCTAATGGAGGATGAGGGATATTAGTGTGTATATTGATGAGCCAAATTTTAGTGACACAAAAGGAGTTGTGGTCAATGATAGTGGAATTTTATTAGATGAATATTCAGTTGTAGTGACCAATAGATGGAAAGGCAAGAGGATCCACCAAATGTGTTCAAGGTACATGGACTCAAAGGGTTATGTGTGGCCACCATCAGCAAGTAGGTCAAGTGTTATCTTGTTTAGGGTAGATTGGTAGTCAAATTGATTAACACTAAGCCATATTTGTGTCCTTGTACTAGGGATACATGTAAAGTCCATGATCCCTAGTTTAGGAGCCCTAAGACTGTTGTATTCTATATTCTAATATAATAAGTAGTGGGTTTAAAAGGTCAAAAATTATCATGTACACTAGTAGATTCACTTATGGTTGTTATTCTGTTGTGGAAAGTAGTATTGTTTTGGAATTTGAGTGTGTTTGTTTCATATATTTTAAGACCCAAACCATATCCTTGAGTCCCTGGAAATTCAACATGGTATTAGATCCAAGTTTGAAGTGCTAGTGGATCAAAGTGTACAAAATGGAAGTAGTATGATTAAGTGGAGATCATGTAGACTGAGAGTAATTCTAGCTAAAAAGGGGGCAGCCCCATGGAAGTTCAAGATATTCAGGTTCTAATGAGGCAAAGACACTACCAAGTTAGTGTGATCCATTCTTTAGGGTACGATGTAGTGGTGGATTTCAGATGGGATAATGTCATCGGTGATGATAAAGGATACTCGTAGCATTGAAGCACCTCCTCTCATAAGAGGGAGTGTTCAATTTTGTAGCCTTGGAGGTACTCCACAACCCTAGGAGTTGAGTTTGTGTTTTTTTTCACACCAAAGGGTTTGTGGTATAGAATCCAATTGTTGGGGTTTTGTACCCAAGTTGTTGGTGTGAAATCCATTAAAATATTTAATACTCTTTTATCTTTGTAAGTGGAGAACCCTAAAATGAGATAGGGTGACATAAGGCTATGATGAGAAGTTTTAATCAAATGAGAAAATATGTTTCCTAAGTTAGTTGGAGTACATGACGAAAAAATCAAGTCAACTAGGCTTAATGAGGTTAGCCTTGAGGGATAATGACTATCCTCATAAAAATACTATAAGAAGGAAGTGTTGAGCATCATTTTATTACATAAAATGTGGAATTTCTCATGTGATTCTATCCTAAAAGGAGGTTTGATTACCTCAGGAGAAACAAAGGCATAAGGAGATCGAGCAGGAACAAGGAATGTGAGATATTAGTTTGGAACGAAGGTTGAAGATACTCAAAATTATGGAGAAGGTTATCTAAGACACTTAGCCCTCAAGAAGGTATATTTGTGCATAAAAAGGATGGATCCTCCTTATGTGAAAAGTTTGAGCCCTAGGTAGGCCCTATTGTGTGATGCTATAAACCTCAAGTTTCTTCTCAGAGGTATAGTTTTGATGCACTCAACCTATGATAGAAGAAAGGGCCAAGATCATTAGAAAGTAGACCAAAACCCAATGAGAAGGTTATAGATCTAAACGTAAATATATGTGGTTCTGATATAAGAATAGGGAAGTTGAAATTTTTAAAAGAGTGCGAGATTTAGGGAAAACGAGAAGGATAATGTTGTGTGAGGAATAGGGCGAATGAAAGAGAAGAATCAAGGAGAGAATGACCTAAGTGGATGGGTTGACTCGAGGGTTTTGAGATAGCAGTAAATTTGAAGCCCTGAATCATTCAAGAATATATTGTGTGGGGGGCATACTTGATGTATATATTGAGATGAAGGTCCAGTACTAAAGTGGCCTAGTTATTTGCACTACATGAAGGTTGAAACCCTTACAATGAGACATCCATGTGTGGTAGGATTCAGGCATAAGGGCCACAAATCTTAGGAGTTGTGCACAAAATTTTCAAAGAGAAAAAGGGGGCGGAGACATTATTTAGATTAAAGGAAGAACAATGAGAATTAGTATAGTGTGGTGGGTTATCTTGAGATGAAGGATAGTGGGAAGAACTAGGGAAACATTTGTGGTACTTGGAGGTATGTTCATAGATCATGACCAATCGTATTTTAGTGTTCTCTAGATCTATAATTTGAGTATAAAATTACAAGTGTGAGGGTAGTGTATTTGGAAACCCTAGATCATTCAAGGTGTTGATTGTATGTGGGTTTTATTGGAAGCCCTAAAGAATATAATTTTACAGTGAGTTAAAGGGACTGTTAGAGGTCTGTTTTGGAGGCCCTAGGATTAGCCTTTTGAAGTGGAAAGAAGGATGAAAAGTAGGAATAGTATGAGGGCTCAACATTATTCACAAAAAAAGTCGTGAATAGTGACTTTTGTATGTAGTGTACAGTAGCTTGAAGAGCTCAAGTACAGTGTACATGAAAGACACCATGGATTGTTAGGAGGCATATGCTGCAGCACTAATTCAGGATTTACATGTGGGTAGACTTCAGTGAAAAGTGGGAATTTCTCTAAGACCCAATGAGTAACCATCTTAATCAAGTAGGAGATCTATTAGTGGAATATTGATGAGCCAAAGTTCAATGACACAAAAGGAGTTGTGATCATTAATATTGGTAAGATCATTAACTAAAGATTCAGTTGCAGTGATCAGTAAATGGGAAGGAAAGAGGACCCACCATATGTGTTCAAGTGTTATCTTGTTCAGGGTAGATTAGTAGTGAAAGTGACGGGCACTAAGCCCTAGTTGTGTCCTTGTGTCAAGTTTGTATGTAAAGACCATGACCCCTCGTCAACGAGCCTTAATAGTGTTGTATTCTAGATTGTAATATAGCTAGTGAGTTTAAAAAGTTAAAAAATATCATTTGCACTAGTAGATTCACTAATGGATGTTATTATGTTGTGAAAAGTAGTATTGTTTTGGCATTTAAGTGTGTTTGTATCAGATATTTTAAGACCCAAACTAGATTCTTGAGTGTCATGGAAATTCAACGCTTGTGAGTTGATTCCTCCATCATTCCACTATAAAATCGTTGATATTGATGAAAAAAATATAATGATCCTACCTAAATAAAAAATTCCCTCACATTTTGGTTAGATATCCTCCTTAATGTGATGGAAAGGTTACAATCCATCCTTCGAGGGATAACTAATTTTTATGTTTGAAACCAACTAAAACACACTTTGAAGATAAAGTGAGACCACCATCACTAGATACGAAACCATTAAAATAACATATTGTACCATAATAAATGTTAGCGGTGTAGAAATGCTTCACAAAAACCTTATATCCAAATTTATTTCTATATTATGATTTGTAAGCAAGTTACCATACTTATGTTATTTATGATTATGCAATTATCTCTATTAGATTATTTCATCTCCCAAGGGGAGCTACATTTCCTAGGTATGCTCATCAATCCATATATCCATATGATAAATTCTGTCATGGAATGGGAAAAACTTCATGGAAGATGGCCATAGACTTGGAACTAGCTAAAGAGTGTCCAACATCTTGAGTATAATGATGATAAGGTGGAGAAATCATTGAGGCACGAGTTACCCATTTCATTGGCCTTGTTTTACCAAGCCTTTGGTGTGTTTTTACTTTAATGATTGTATTTATTTATTTCATGGGTTAGATGACCGAACTTGATTTATGATTTTCTAATTCCCACTAAATATATAGTAGTTTATCACTCATGAGGGTTGGGACATTCATTAGTTTCTTTATTTAGATAAATAAATGTAATGATCTAGAAGTGGACAATTGATAATAGGGGGGTTAGAGCTCATAATTGTTTTTTTTCCCATGTGTTTAATTACATGTCTCATCCATCATTTTCATTATTAATTTTCGTCCAGTTGTGGCTTCATATTCTTCTAACATTATTTCAACTACATCAACCTCTTAGGAAAAAATGTTTAGGTCCTGAATTAGAGCAGAGGATATAGGTTCTTAATTTAAGTGATAGATGGAACATAATAAATATGGATTACCATGGGAATGCTATATCAATCAATATTTTTTTCCTTTTTAAACAACGGAAGAAAATGAACTCAAGGGAGGTCACATTGTACTAGATGCAAAGGATAATCTCCTAGGTGAAGTATGAGAGCAAGGTTACAATCGGGATTATCCAATTATCTAGCTTGGAAAGTAATCCATATTAGTATGCCAAAAAATTAAATGAGAAAACATGATTACATAAATGATAATTATACCTTTTGATAGATGACCCAACTTCCTTATTGAAGGGTGTAGATGGGAAATAGAACTAATCAAAGCATAGGTGGAAAACTCTGAAGAAATATTATTTGTGGATCGTCATAGAGATAATGAATGACTAGTTGTTTTAAGGGGAGAAACATTTTATCCCAGGGTTTACCTACTTTCCTCGGGTAACATTACTCTCATAATTAAAATTCCCTAAACATTAAATGAAAGCACATGATTACATAAACTATTAGTATGCCCTTTGATAGATGGCCCACCATTCTTCAAGAGGCTTGCTAGATGGAGATAGAACTAATCAAGCATAGTTGGATTTCTCCAAAGTAAATTTATTCATGGATCATCATGGGGATAATTTTGGCTAGTTGAGTGAAAGGGAGAAAATGTTTCTCCTAGGGGCTACCCACTACTTGTTTGTAACATTAACTTCAATATTGAGAAAGGATGATGCTAGCCAACATAATCACGAGTAATTTTATGCAATTGTAATACAAAACCATTCTACATCAATCTTTTAGGAAACATTACTAAATTACCATGCTAAACTTTTGAATGTGATCCCAAACATACTAGTATCATTTCTTAAAATCTTATGATGGTTCTTACTAGTTCCTAAAACTTGATACATTTTCACATAAAAATAGAAGAGAAATAAATGTTGATTCTATATGACCACACCTTGAATATTTCCAAAATTAAACGACTTGAAAGCAATCTATACGAGCTCCTAAAAAACATCATAATAATTCATAAATTGCTTCAAAGTCACCTAACATCTTATTGACCCAAAATTGAGGGAAAGTGATGATATGTCATAATTGTGTAAAAAAAATGCTATTAGTATTTTTATATATGAAGGTAATTATCAAGTTGGGTATTCAAGAGATCATTCATGAAAAGAATGAAACCATTATATTAAATTCATTTTGTGAAATTAAAGCTTAAAATATATCTAAGAGGATCAAGAAATTCCTCCCTAAAATTATAACTAGGGAAAGAAAGGCGCTTATGTTATGTCATAGATTGTACTATCTTAATATTTTTGTTTTAAAACAAAAAAAAATGAGTCTTCACATTCTAGTAAGCATGAGAATATAAACAAGCAAACGTATAGGATAATATATTCATGAGCTAGGTTTCTACTTTCCGAATTTACCCCATTCTTGTATCTCGCTATCAACCAATTAAGAAAATGAAAAATGAAAAGGTTATTGGCTTGCAACTCATAGATTTCCTATAATGTAACTAGTTGTTGAAAAACTAGGGTACAATCCAACATGAATTATGTAACATGACAATAGACAACAAGAATAATAAATCCATATGAAAAACGACTCTTATTAATATTAAAATATAATTCAAGAGTAAAGATAGTAAAATGAATTGGTTTTTATGATAGATTCATTGGGACAAGTGACTCCCTCTATTCCTCCTCCTTCATTTCCTTTTCTGTATGTGCCTTTATATGCAAGAATAATAGTTATCGATTTAGCTAAATATGTTAGTTGGGGTAAGTGACATTTGAATAAATGAATAAGGACCTTGTCGCCATAACATTAAGGCTCATATGTAGGTTCACCTTCCTCTTTGTAATTCACTATCCAAGCTAACCCTCCATGTTTTACTTTGTAACTACAAAATTTTAACTTTACCGAGTCAATATGTAACTTAATCCCTATCCTAGAAGAAAAGCCCATGGCCAATTCCATGAATAAAAAAAAAAAAAAATCTTCTTTGACATATAAAAATGAGAGATAATAATGTGTTGTCTTGCATTAGTGTAGACAATACCTCCAATTTTATATCTTTGTCCCCAAGTCATTACTCCATGCCTAAACTTCGACATGCAAACATTGTAAGTTGCAACTAGTAAGAAGAAAAATGCATATCTAGAGTAATCTTACTTAAGAGTCAAGACATACTTTGCAATTTTTTGTTGGTTTTCCTACACAATTAATTTCTACACACATATTCTTAATAAAACTAGAAAAGTTGCAATGGATTACACACACATTTAACATAGAGATTCTTTCCTAGAAATCCAAACATGGAAAACCAGAAAGATTACATTTACAATGTTACAATAAAATATGTATATTATGCATCATTGGTAAGCCCTCAATCCTTTTAGTAATTGTATCTTTACAATGTTACGATAAAATATGTAAATTATGTGGCATTGATAAGCCCTCAATCCTACCAAAAGAAAAAAGAAAAATCTACCAAAAATTGCAAAATTTAGATGTGAAAAAATACACAAAAAGATTTTGGGGGGTCTATGCCCCCACTATGACCCTCCATTTCTCATGAAACATACAGATCACACATGCAACTAATCACACAAATAATATAACACACAACCAACATTTTCAAAATATTTTCCTTCTAATTTCCATTGCATTTCAAGTGTGGGAACTAAATCTTTTGATTTCATTATCACTACGCTTATTACTAGTGTGTTAAAAGTTTTAATACTTTTTTTCCTTATCAATACTAAGAATGTTTTTTCCATGCTTTTTATCCATTTATTTTTCCTTGTGTTCCTCCCATGAGCCAATGTGCCTATGTGAGGGCACCATTGATTAGTGGAAGATGTCATGGCTATTAAAGTCAATATGGGTGGTCACACACTCCTATAAAGAATGTATGGAAGCACCTAACTCTTGGTGGTTAATACCCATCACCTAGATAAAGAAATATTATTCACAATTTCTTTTGTATAAAGCTTGTTGTTTAACTTCTATTGTACAAGTTTTAAGTCACAGTATCAATGGTAATCCTCATGTTCAACCATTTTTCTTTTGTTACCTTTAAAACAAGAAATAATATTTTCATTTAAGAAAAATGAAATATTTAAAGGCTCATTAGACATTTTAATCAAATTAAAAAGGGTATGGATTCAATGCATCTCGTTATTTGTAACTTCCTTATATTAGTTTCTTTTTTTAGGGAAATTGCGAGTGAAAACTTTTTTTTTTATCCCTTGCTCAAATCCCACCTTCAAAGTTACTTTGAGAAAATTATATAGCATAAAAATATTAATAAACATGAAAATTAAATTCAAACATCTCTAAGAGCTTCTTGTTTGTCCTCTTAATAAAAACTTACAACAAGATGCACCAAAATACAAATCCCTTATTAATATGCAAACGTGTATATCCACATATGTAGTTATTGAAAAACAAGTATTCAAACTTGATTTCTTATGGAGATCTCTAAACAATGATTGTAGTTTTCCTTAAGTGAAACTTGAAAAATTGACTTACATACACGAATATTTGTACCATTTGTATGTCTTGACACAAAGAGTGTGTCTCATGTTATCAAAAACAAGCTCAAGACATTGTTCTACTCACCATCAGTTCATGGTTGACATAGTATGTAGAGTGAACTACCTAGTTTTAAGGTATTTGTTCATTAGCTTATGTAGTTCTAGATTATTGCAAATAGAGATACAAAGCTAAGAGTGACCAATATTTTGAAATTATATATTAAACAATAGACAATGACATTCAAAATCTTCAAATTTTCACCCTAAATCAATAAAAAATATTCAATCCACAAAACATAGTGAATAGTTAGTAATATAAACTAAGATAATTTTATTAATTACCAATGAATGACGGAAAAAATATACCCGTGGGAATAAAAGTACAACTCGCGCAATGCATATGAAAAGTGTAGGAGGAATGCAACAACAACTCTTATAGTCGTGCTAACAATAGAAAGAAAACGTATAATATCTAAAAATCTACAAAAGTCTAAAAGAATAACTCAAAGAAAGAAATATGTGGAATAATAAAATGGATACATTTAAGAAAAATATCATCAAGAACATGTCAAGTGGTGTTGGAACTAGTCCAAGGGGTTAGCTCTGTTGGTTATTACCAATTACAATGGGCATTTGGGAAGATTTGTGCCAACATGAGTCTAGTTTAAATCCACATAAGTTAGGTACACTAGGCTACACCAATAGCTTTAATAAATATGCCATCCACAAATGTCGAGAAGCACTCCTTGAGTTTTCCAAAAGGTTTTACTTGGAAAAGGGAAAAAAAAAAGTAGTGTTCCAACTAGAAGTTGATGCGAAAAAAGAGGGGACAAAAGATATTGTTTGATAATATAATTGATCAAAACTTCCCATTTACTTTATTGAGTTTGTTGAAGCATCTTTTTCAAGGAACCTACCTATTGCTTTTTATAGACTAGTTGGCACCTTACCATTTTGTTTTACAATTTCGTTCTCTAGTGTAAGCCTCTTAATGATAGTTTGATTGTCACGATCTAAGCAAGAATCTGTACCGACAAAATAATTTGAGAACCACATTATGGCTACACATTTTTTCATCAAATTTGAAGTAATGGTTACCACTAACATTTCTAAAGTAGCCTAATTACCATGACAATGAATTACCCCAAGAAAATAGAAATGTAACCATGTAAGAAAGATAAGGTCATTGAATTCTACTCTAATAAAATTGTTTTTATAGACATTTGCAATTTTATGTGAAGGGTCTTCCAACTAATTAGATATCTCTATATTTGCATATTTTGCAATTCTAAAATTCCCATCCAAAAGGAAAAATGATTCTCTCATCAAAAAAAGACCTAGCAAGAAGCACAAGAAGTTAAATTAATGGTGTAACCAACATATTCACACTACCAATAACGAAGCATATAAATTCATGACCAACAATAATACTCCAACAAGGTTAAAGTAATCCACATATAATCCAAAAAATAATATAAATAAATCTATCTAATATTTAGGCCAACTTTAACTCTAACTCTTAAGATGTCATCTCCATTATTATTTTAAATACGAATGAAATTAATTTAATTTTCAATTTG
This sequence comes from Pinus taeda, assembly GCA_000404065.3. Classification (NCBI taxonomy): domain Eukaryota; kingdom Viridiplantae; phylum Streptophyta; class Pinopsida; order Pinales; family Pinaceae; genus Pinus; species Pinus taeda. The sequence continues at coordinate 26,578 of APFE030732583.1, read as the reverse complement.
AATATCAAACCACTCTTCATATTTCACTAATATACCGACCACAACTAACGGGTCTAACAAGAATTCCACTTATAACCTCTCAAAAATTTCGCTTCTCCGTTCTCCATAAATGGGTTTAATTTCATTTGAATATGAAACCACGGTTAATATTTGACTAATACAACGACCACAGCTAACTGGTCTGACAGGTCAGTTACAGTTCCACTTTTAACCTATCATTAACGGTAACTCAGCCTTAATAGAGACATGGTAAAACACAGGGATTAAAAGAAAGTTAAAAACAAAAAGGCGTGAATCGAAATTAAAAGAAAGGAAAAAAAACATTAATCTAAATTAAAAGAAAAGGAAAGCATGCGAGCTTTTCTCTCTGCATTTTAGGACGGTTGGGTAGACAAATTTTAAAATTTCCCACCGTGGTTCAATAAAGAGGCAATATATCCGTTGAAATAAACCGTTGTTTAATAAAGGAAGCAATATATTCGTAGAATTAAGCGCTATATACATATGTATGGAAGGTTGCAGAACATCCCATTTACTTCTCCATGGACCTCTGCTCTGGTCCGATATGTCTGTGTCTGGTCTGTGTGTAAGTGTGTGCCTATGCAAGTCGTTGGTATGTATGTGACAGGGGAAGAGGCAATCAGATCATCCAGCGCTGGCGCAAACAACTTTCCAACTTCAAAGGAAAGGTTGTTCAGTACCCTAATGGCTTCTTTTAATTTCAGGTACATATTATGTTATTCATTTCCACTTTTCTTTTCTCTTTTCTCTATTTTCAGGTACATATTATGTTATTCATTTCCACTCAATGCTCCTTCTCAATAACTAGCAGGGCTTCAAATACAGGTACATTTCAAAGCAAACCCTATTCCTATCTTTCTGTTAATTTCTTCAACCCTGTAGTGATTGAAATGAAGACTTCTTATGACTTTTCTTTAGGTTAATTATCTTTAGGTTAATTTTCTTTAGGTTAATTATCTCTGTATATCAAAATTTTCCTTCAATTTTAGGAGAGTATTTTTTATTGGTTATTAATCGAGTCAATAACTTATTGTTCAAATTATCCCATCCATGCATTCTTTGCTTAGTTTCTCAATTCATTTTTGTAGTTCCTGCTCATCTATACATAGCACGCTTATTAAATCATTGTAGTTTCCCAATAATTGTCGTAGTTTCGGCAGCATGTTTTCCAATGGGCTCATCTTTAGTTTCTACTGTGGTGTAGTTTCCGTGGAATTTCTAGTTTTATTTAAATTAGCTTCTACGCGATGTAGTTTGGTGCGAGTTATAAATATTAATTAATCCTCATTTTTAGAATGATGCGGTTTTATGTTAAATGGTTTTATAAAATCAAATAAATTGAATTACCATTTTCTTAAAATTAACCCTAATTTGTAACATTTGGGTTGCTATTAAATGGTTTTATTAAAATGACTTTGAGTTGCGTTTCTCTTAAAGTTAACCCTAATTTCTGGAACAATATAGTTTTATATTAAATGGCTTTTATCCCAAAGACATTGAGTTACCGTTTTCTTATTATATTTAGTCATGAATAAGGTAGTTTTGTGTGAGTTATAAAAATTAGATAGTGTCACCTGTAGCTTTCAAAATCCATTTTTCATGGATTTCTTCCTCTAATTTCTGAAAAGATGCGGTAAGATTAGAACGATGTGGTTTTATATGAAATGGCTTTATCAAAACGACTTTGGGTTGGGCTTTTATTTGTGGAAATAGGTTGTTTATTAATATCTTGTCCATCATTATTGTTCGGATTATTGTTCGCGAATATTGTTCTCGATGTTTATTGTTCGGATTATTGTTCGCGATAATTAGGTCATTGTAGTTTCTCCTTTAATTGTAGTTTCGCATGTACGTTTATACCTTTCAATGTGTTTCTCAACTGTGTAACTATGTGTACTGTGAGTTATAAAAATTAGATAGTGTGACCTGTAGCTTTCAAAACCCATTTTTCATGGATTTCTTTCTCTAATTTCTGAAAAGATTAGAACGATGTGGTTTTATCAAAAGGACTCTGAATTCGGCTTTTATTTGTGGAAATAGATTGTTTATTAATATATTGTAAATTTGTATGCCATGTTTTCTTTTTATTATATATAAAATTTATGTAAATATTTTTTAGGTTTAATCTTTTTTAATAATATATATTTTAATAATTTTTAAATGATTTTTTATTAATATTATTAGGTTTTAAATTTTATTTTTTAAAATAATTTTAAAAATTTAGATAATTAATGCTATTCAATTTTAAATTATATTTTATTAATAATGTAACATCATGTATTTGTTTAAATGGTGATGAATAATTCGTTTGAATTTATCTAATATAAAGTGATATTATTTTTATATTTAAATTTACATGATAAAATTAAATTCTAATGTAGATAATTTTTATGAGTTATTTTGAATGTCCTAATAAATGTGTTAACTACATCTATATATGAATTTTATAAATTTAGATAGAATTTAATCAAACAAAAATGTATAATGAAAATTTGTTTGAACTCTATAATCTAAAATGACATTGTTTTTATACTTAAATCTATATTATAAAATAAAATTGTAATGCATATGTTTTTTAGGACTTATTTTGAATGCATGTTTTATTAATTGTCTCAACTACAATATGTATAACTAACTTACGGTAGAATAATGCACTAGGCTAATCTCGATTAGGCTAGAGTTAGTGAGTAGGCTAGAGAAGGCTAAGCTAGGCTAGGCTAGGCTGGAGTAGGGTAGACTAGGGTATCATAGGCTAGAGTAGGCTAGGTCATAAGCTACCTTAGGCTAGACTAGAGTATGGTAAGCTAGGCTATAGTAGGCTAGGCCATAAGCTACCTTAGGCTAGACTAGAGTATGGTAAGCTAGGCTATAGTAGGCTAGGCTAGGCTATGCTGAGGCTAAATTAGGTTAGGCTCGAGTACCCTAGTCTAGGATAGAGTAGGCTCCGTTATGCTAGGCTTGGCTAGGCTAGGCTAGGCTAAAGTAAGCTAGAGTAGGCTAGGCTACGCTATAGTAGGGTAAAGTAGGCTAAGCTAAGTTACGGTAGAGTAGGCTCACCTAGGCTAAGCTAGGGTAGAGTAGGATAGAGTAGGCTAGGCTAGGCTAGGCCAAGCTAGAGTAGGTTAGTCTAGACTAGGTTAGAGTAGGCTATGTAAGGATAGGCTAGAGTACACTAGGATAGGTTAGGTTCAGCTAGGCTAGGCTAGAGTAGGCCACGTTAGGCTAAGTTAGGCTAAACTACACTAATGTAGGATAGAGTAGGCTACGCTAGGCTAGAGTAGGCTAGACTAGTCTAGGTTGGGTTAAAGTAGACTAGGCTAGGCTAGGTTAGAGTAAGCTAGGCTAGGCTAGAGTAGGCTAAGCTAAGTTAGGGTGGAGTAGTCTAGGTTGGGCTAGGCTAAGGTAGGATAGAGTAGGCTAGGCTAGAGTAGGCTAGGTGAGGGTAGGCTAGGATAGCGTATACTAGGCTAGGTTAGGCTAAAGTAGGCTAGAGTAGGCTAGGCTAGGATAGAGTAGCGTAATGTTAGGCTAAGTTAAGTTAGGGTAGAATTGGCTCGGCTAGGCTAGAGTAGACTAGGCTAGACTACGCGAGATTAGCCTAGGTTAGGTTAGGCTAGGCTAGGCGAGTTTAGCCTAGGTTAGGCTAGGCTAGTATAGCGTATACTAGGCTAGGCTAGGCTTGAGTAGGCTAGGCTAGACTAGAGTAGGGTAGAGTAGACTAAGCTAAGTTAGGGTAGAGTAGGCTAGTCTATGCTAGGCTAGGCTACAGTAGGGTACAGTAGGCTAAGCTAAGTTAGGGTAGAGTAGGCTAGGCTAGGCTGGGCAAGAGTAGGCTAGGCTAGAGTAGGCTAGGTTAGGCTAGGCTACGCTAGGGTATAACATTCTGGGTTAGGCTAAAGTAGGCGAAAGTGGGTTAGGCTAGGCTAGAGTAGGGTAGAGTAGGCCAAGCTAAGTTACTGTAGAGTAGGCTAGGCTAGGCTAGGCAAGGCGAGAGTAGGCTAAGTTAGGCTAGACTAGAGTAGGCTAGTTTAGGATAGGTGAGAGTAAGCTAGGATAGAGTAGGCTAGGCTAAACTACGTTAAACTAGTCTAGGTTAAGCTAGGTTAAACTAGGCTAGGTTAGAGTAGGCTAAGTTAGGCTAGGATAGAGTAAGCTAGGGTAGAGTAGGCTAGGTTAGTCTAGGATAGGCTAGGATAGAGTAGGTCAGGCTAGGATAGGATAAAGTAGGCTAAGGTAGGCTAGTGTAGACTAGGGTAGGCTAGGATAAAGTAGGCTAGGGTAGGCTAGTGTAGACTAGGGTAGGCCAGAGTAGGCTCGGCTAAAGTAGGCTAGAGTAGCATAGAGTAGGCTAAGCTAAGTTAGGGTAGAGTAGGCTAGGCTAGGCTAGGCTAGAGTAGGCTAGGCTAGGCTAGGCTAGGCTAGGCTAGGCTAGGGTAGGCTAGGCTAGGCTAGGCTAGAGTAGAGTAGGCTAGGTTAGGCTAGAGTAGGTTAGGTTAGGCTAGGCTAGAGTAGGCTAGGTTAGGCTAGGCTAGAGTAGCCTAGGTTAGGCTTGGTTAGGCTAGGGTATACTCAGCTAGGCTAGGAGAGAGTAGGGTAGAGTAGGCTAGCTTAGGCTAGGGTAGAGTAGGATAGGTTAGGCTAGGTTAGGCTAGGCTAAGATAGAGTAGGGTAGAGTAGGTTAGCGTAGGCTAGGAATGAGTCCTAGGCCTTCCCCAATACCATGGTCCAAAACCATAACATTTCAATACCATGAACCCAAAACTAGGGATCGACACAATTGACGAGATGCTATGGTCCAAAACATAGGTTCAAGTTCAAAGATCTAACTGCCATGGGCCAAAAGAATGATCACCAACAGATACGCGCTTTTGTAATGTATAACCCGCGTGTATACGTGCCTTCGTCTAGATGAACTTGCGTATATGTCTTTTTCTACTTTCGGAGTGCCTGAACTGAGATCTGTTACCAGAGAAGGTTGCCATCAAGGACAACACCTGTGCCATAGCTCCAAACCTGTGCCATAATGCCAGCAATTTGATGCAAGTTCTCAAGTTAAATATTGAGGAAAATCTAAGAGTATAATTGTGGATATCCTTGCATATACCTATGGCCTTAAGTATGGTATGTTTGCAGACTTATCATAATGATCTTAAGCCCATACTTGCACAAAATGATGGACTTAATTATAGAACATAATTTCACCCATTTTGATTAAATATTCAATGCTCTTGTGGTTTATATCTTTCTCTTGAATTAGTTTTGTTGTCATTAGTTCTATTTAGAGATTAGTCTTGGTACACTCCCTTGCTTGTGGCAAATTTTTTAGTTTATTATAAGGTGAAATCAATAGCATATTGGTATTATATTAGAGAAAAATATTAAAGTTTATAAGACATTTTTGTGCCCAAAATAATTTGGTTAAACTTTTATCTTCATCTCATCACTGTACTATTTTGTAAAGTTTGCTTTCAAGCATGATCTAGGGGTTGCATAGGGTGTGATATTGCAAGTCTAAAGTAGCATTTAGACTCCACAACTTTGAAAGAAGTAAGTAGAATTCAATGTGATGTAAAGGCCTCTAATATCAGTAGATATGAAAATGACTTAAGTTGCCAAAATTATGTATTGGTACATGTAATGTTGTCAAGTATAGATGTTAAGGAATGATTGTCTCATTGATTCAATACTAAACCCAACTATGTATTATCATAATTGAACTCTAAGTATCTAGATGATATGTATAATGTTATCAATGGTGCACTTCTAACTTAGGTAAGCTAAGGATCATTTTTCTATGATAACTAAATAAACATACACATGTTATTGAGAGTTGGGTTTGGTCATAGTGTAAAGGATTGAGGGAAAGTATGCTTTGATGCCATGACTTAGCTGTTATAATAAGAAAAGTTATATATATATTATTGGTGTACCTTGAGAATGTACTATGGAACTAGATGATAGTGTAGTTGTATATGAGTTGTGATATCTATCTATCTAGATACTTAGAGATATATATATATATTACACATAAGGTTGTTGAAGGTAAGGTTTGTATGTTGAAAACACTATTGACGTATGTACCACAGAAGGCGTTGGGCAAATTTGGTGTCATTAGGGTATTGCAAAGAGACATTGTGATTATGTGATATGAGACAACATTTTTTAATAGTGGGGATTAATGTGTTACTCCTATAACGGAATTTTCATTGTTGATGCTAAGTGTTGACACTATTCATGCATTCGATATATGCTAGTAAGCTAGGGTTTGAAATAAATAATGTGTCTGATTGCAGTCCAAATATTTAGTTAGGACAAACATCCAAATTTTCTTGCAAAAGGAAAATATGAGTAAAGGCATCATGATGAGTTGAGCTGAGATTTTATACATGAGATTATGTATGTAGACATTGATAAGAGGACAAGATACTTGGTTAATATGCATTGCAGAAGTGAGTAGTGAAGCTGCTAGGGTTTATGTAGAATTTTATGACCTTGTGATAGTGATAGTTATTGTAGTTGTAGGGTATGTTTGCTGGTTGTACAATATAAATTTCAAAATGTATGATTGATGGACTACAATATATTGAGGCAGAGATCCTAAGAATATTTTGAGAGAAAGAAAATTTGATTGTTGAAGCAAAGTTTGTATTTGTAGAAAGTTTTATGTTTTGTATTGTTAACGAGTAGAGGTGGATCCCATTTGAAATTTGTGAAACGTGTTCCTCAATTTAATTAGGGTGGCTGGGTGGTGCAAGACATGAGATTGGAGTCTCCTTCAAGTTAAATCCTGACAACACTTTATGGTGGCAAGGTGGTGTTAGAGAAGGTTAGATCTCGTGCAAGAAGTTGGATCTTCCTTCGAGTCGAAGCCAGTAAATAGGGTGTTGGTGCATCCTTTAGGTTTAAGCCTATAAACTAGGGCATTGGAGTGTCCTTTAGGTTGGAGCCTCCTTTAGTTGGAGCTAAAAATATTGGAAGTTGAAGCTTGCTAATTGATGTAAATCATTGAAGACAAATATTAATAATAATTTCGTGGTTTTTCTCTAGGAAGGATTTCCAAATAAAAATATCTAGTGTATTGTGTTTATTATTGTGCATTGTTGAAGGTTGTTGGTGATTACTCTATATTTGTCTGACGCTAATAAAAATTAATGCTCTATGAAGTTTAAATTAACTAATTAAAGAGAAATATCTATTCACCCCCCTGTCATTATTTCTAACATAATCCCTAGCCATGGTGCAACATAGTATCTTTTAAATATAAGGTTTTCCCCATCTCTAGATGTGTATAACATTTCTTGCATCATAAATGTTTATTCATGGATTATGGAAATATCACATAATCTCCGAGAATAAATATGTCGGCATATTTATTTCTACCTAATTTGACATCAATATAGAATTTTTCATATATAACCTTGACCAGGTTTATTAGGGGCAATGATTCTCTTGCTCTTGCACCTTCTTTAAGGAAATTATCCCTATGATCTTAGGGTATCTATCTCCACCAATGAGCCAAGTGACCTGTGTATCCACAAGTTTGCATTGTAGTTAACTCAAAAAAGGATAATTTATTATTAGTGGGCCTCTCTAGGTTGATTCCCATCTATCCCATGCATGTAGTGCTTCATTAATTTCTGTATGGGATTTATAGTTGAAGTCAGATATAGGGACTAAGTCATTGAGAATTGAAATGGTGGGACTTTTTGTAGTATTAGCAAGCTCTACAATATGCTATTTTCTTTTATTAGAGAACGACAAAGTGGTAGGATTAGTGAATTGGTATCCCATATAGTCTTCTATATTATCACTTTGATCCTAATTTGTCATTTTTGTGATGAAATATATGCGATTTTTTATTTAATTACTAAATTTCATGAACCTTTCATATTAAAAATGATAAGAAACCAATAATTATAGTCCTCTTCAATTGAGTAAGCACCTTTTACAATGAATACAATGTACAATAAAATATTTGATGATCCTATGGCTAATTCTATTTAGTGTATATATAGGAGACAATTGGTACAATTATAATACAATGGGGCCATGAAGTTTCTAGCTAATATAATATTATAACAATACAAATGTAATAAATTAATATGTAGGGATTAAAAGGGGGACTGGGGTAACATATTGGGGCTTATATAGGGCTTAATGTTTTTTATAATTACTCAAAATTTCAATAGTTTGACACTTCCTTAGTTATCATATTCATTATCTTTACTATTGTAGTCATTTTCTTACTACCTTGAGGATTGTTAGCCTCATTGATAAATCATAAAAATGATACCATAACTAGTATGCATTGATAACTATTATTTTTTTCTAGGAAAGTATCACATTCTAGTTAAACATCAAAATTGATAGAGAAAATATAGGATCCTAAAGAGAAACCAACTGCCCATTCTAATTTTATTTAAACTACAACAATTACTAGCTATGATAGGCTAAGTGTGTTTTGACTAATGCTTAAGAACTTTAAAATGAGGATTGGCCTAGAAAATAGATGATATAATTTTTGGAATTGTATGAAATAGAGGTTCTTCATTAGGCTTTTGACTATTAATATTTATTCATAGTTGGGATGACCAAAGTTACATTGACTATAAAATAACCTTTATACCCAACTAAAACCTCATTGAGATGTTGTGTTAGGTCCCTATAATACTAGTGATTCCCCCATTACTATTGTCATTGTATCACTTATTCTCATTGTTGTGCCCCTATTGTCCCCATATTATTATCATTGTGCCCTGTTAGGTTCCTATACCAATAGATTTCATTTTTCATGATTGACTAAAGAAGTGCAAAATATGTTCATCCTTTCCATGCTGCAAAGGTTCCATATTTTGTAGAATTTCACTATGTACAGGTGGTTGACTCTTGCCACAGTTGATGAATAGCCAGACAGTTTAATCCTGGCTAGATCTTGTTTGAATTTAATTATCTTAGAATAGAGAATAAAGCTCTGTAAAAACAGTTCAAGCTTGGCAGACAAGTAGTTAGGTAGAGAAGCAAAGGGTCTCAATAGCTTAATATGAGCCCTTGGAAGAGATAAGGGTAGAACTTAGATAGGAGGGCAGCTAAAAGAAAAGAAGAGAATCAGGGTTTGCTAGTTTAAATGCACCCAATGAAAATGAAGAAAAAATGTTAGGTGTACTAGGCTGGGTAGGCAGTTTTGATGTTGCAGAAGTAGGTTTATGAGCAATTTGGTCCTTTGAAACAGGTTTCATCTCATAAATATCATAAGGTGCTATGGCAAGGTGGTCACAAAAAAATTGGAGCATGACTAATTTTCCTCCTCATCTTCCCAAGAACACTTAGTAACATCCCCCCAAGGACAATGAGATCTGCTCACTGCCCTTAGTCCACTTCATTTCATGAAAAAGACTAAGTGAAACTTTTTTTTCACCTAGGCAAAACAAGCCACATTTCTTGTGTAAAAATACTTTATTTCCATTTTGTTGAGTGTTCCAAATCCATAACTTGGAGACCTTTCATTCACCTAAAACTAGGTTTCACATTTTACTTAGTGTTTTGTTCTGTAAAATACTCCTCATTTTAACCTATTAACACTATTATATAGCTCCTATGTAAATATTTCCCCTCCCATAGTATGTAAAAATACATAAAAATCCCTAAACATCTAAATACCCCGACCTTTGGCTAACTATAAGCTATAGTTTAATTTTTGTCAGGAGTTATTGGTCCATCTGGGGCCAATAACAACCCTCCACGCACTCCATCGGGACTTGTTTAGCTTCTGGCTAAATAAATAGCCAAACCCGCATATCATACCCCCAAACCCCATTTAACCAAACTTTAAATACACCTCGGAAAACATTACAAATGTGAAATATTATAGCGGGTCCCCCAGTTATAAGCGTCTGCCATCTCCATCACCCATCCATCGTCCGATCATCGCGCACAGATCCAACGGCTATCAGCGATATCAGAAGTCCTTAAGTGCCGAACGATAGCGTCAGGGGGATGGGCAATATCTCCACCGTACAGAGGATGCGTGTCAGGCACCCGGCGTGATTGGAGCCCCCTCCTCCAATACCACTTCCCTCGAAAGGTGATGCGGGGAATACCGCTTACCGCCCCACTACCTCCCCACTGACGTCATGCCTACATCATCTACTGACGTCACCCTCGTTGCTGTTTGTCTGTCTGCCATGTCACATCCTTGTCATCTGCCCACGTTAGTGCCATGTCAGCTGCTTACGTCACCACCTCACCTCTATGTCACCTGCCACATCACCTGACACATCATCTTCCGTACCCCGCTACATGAAAAAATTACGTCATGCTGATGTCATCTGACAAAAGTGCAATAAAACCTGCCAAAGTCAAAAATTTTGTTAAAAAGAGGTGAAAGTGGCATTTTCACTCATTTGTGTTTGTCTCTTCTGCGCGTCCTATGCATGTCGATTTACGTCTTAAACAACATTTTAACTGCACAGTCTGCCACCCAGCAATTTTACACCATAGCTCGGCCCCTCGGCTCATCTCACCACCTGCAAATCGACCATTTCACCGCTGAAACAGGTATTTAAATGAATTTTCTCCCAAACCCTGTTTTTCTTTAGTTTTCTCTGTAAAATTGCCTGCAGAACCCAAAATTTGAAGAAAAACATTGTGTTGTTTTAAAAAATACACACCATAATGACTATTTTGCTAAATTTTTACCACAAATCCACACACTGAGCTAAATTCGAGCTTGTTCCAGCCTGTAAGTTCTCTGAGAAACCCCAAAAACTGCCTTTTTACCTATTATTGTTGCCCGTTTTGCTAAAGAATCCCACAAATTCTGTCTCTCCATCTAATTTCTATCCACTGAGCTGAATGCAAACCAACAAACCAATTTCATGGTGAAATTCCCAGAGAAAATCCACTGAGCTATTGTTTTTCCTATTTCACTTACACAGACCCAAAAATTCCAATTTTAAAAGCGACAAAATTGAGCTATGGAAGCTCCAGTAGCCTTAAATGTTACTCCTCTCAATGCACCCCACAAGGTATTGGAACATTTGCCCTTAGCTGATAGATATTATCAAATTCAAGACTTAGTTGGCTACCAAAACCATATGCAAGAATTTTGTGAGCTCAGAAACATTTACCTAAGCCAAAATGATTTTTATGGCATATGGGAATCAAATCTACCCATGTACTACCTCCCCTCTGTCAATATTTTCCCTGAGATAATTCACCTCTGCTGTGAGAATTATGAGCCAACTCAAGGGCAGTCAAAACTCCATCTGGAACTAGCTTCTTTCATATAACTCCTGAGTCCATAAATCAAATGCTAAAATTCAAACCAACTCAGCTCTTGTTTCCTCTTACTATAAAATTCTTGCTTGATGGAGGTCGCAAACTCTCCAGCTCAGAGATAACCCAAATTGCCGAAGTATTTATGCGAGCAGATCGCCAGCCTAAAGAGCCACCTCCTTTTCACTATGCATCTTTCAATGAAGTGGGTAGATTACTTGTTCATATGATATCTTATGTTCTGGGGTTCAAGACAAGTGAACATATTGATGAAACTATATTGGTCTTACTTTCCATATTTACCCCAAGGAATCCCCTGCTGTCAAATACAACTATGCCAAATTCATTACCAATAAGATACATGAACAAATCTTGAATCTAGATAGGGAGGGAGTCTTTGAGTATTCATCCTACATCTATCATCTGTTCTTATATTATCAGCCAGATACTTTCCAATTCCCCATCAGAAAATTGGACCCTAAAGGAGAAAAGAGGTCTGTGATTTTTTGGACCTCAATCTTTCATGAAGTCCACAACTCTCCCTACTCTTACTGTGAGTTTATTGACATGTTTGTATACCCAGTCTCTTCTCTCCTGATGAGAACTCCTCCTCCTAGACTGTCATATGATATGCAAAAGATATTACAACTCTCCAAAAACTACAAAATAGGTGACTGTTACTTTTACCAGAATCACATTGTTATCAGGATATATGGCTGCGAGATGTGCCCCTACAGGTTGCCAATATATGTGCCAATGAGATTGTTTGCCTTGGAATATTTCAAGCAATTTATCAATTCAGATTTGACTCATTTCCATATCACAAAGAAAAAGGCTCAGTTGAAATTGAGAGACCAGTTAGGCCCCTATGTAATGAACAAAAAAGAAGGATGGAAGGATGCTGATGAAATATTGGGTCAAAAACTCAGACTAAAGAGAAGCTTTTGGTGGGTACCCTATGACCCAAATGGGTTTATCAATGCAAAAAGGATAAAATATAGGTTGGCAGCCTATGAACATTGCAGCATCCCTGAAATAGAACAATTTTCCAACCAAGATGAGTGGGTAGAGGGCACAATAATTGAATAGCTCACTGAGGAAGAGAAAATAAAACAAACTATGAAAAATCTCGAAAAAACTCTCAACTTAGATTCTTTTGGGTAGTTGTAATTCAAAGTGCCACAATAAACTAGAGAAGGCACATCAATTGCTGCAACTTCACAACAAGCTGCCCAAGAAAGGACTACACCAACAGCAGGGACAACAAAGGGCAAGGATGTAGTAGTTACAGAGTAAGAAACAATGACAGACCAACCAACTACCTGAAATGAACACAGTCAAGGGCAAGCCCCTTCACTACAGACAGAGGCACCAGAGGTACTAGCATTACAGACTCCTCTTAATGAGGAAAGAAGTAAGAAAAGAGACAGAGAAGAGACCACACCTGCAAGTGGATCAAAAAAACAACCAAAGGCCAAAAAGTAAAGGGTATATCCTCTACCTGAAGAAGAAATTGTTGAAGAAATCACAGAAAGCACAAGAGGGCAGAGGGCAACCAACCAAGAGACATCCACCAGCTCTCATAGGCAAGAAATGGAGAGGCAACATGGTATGGAAGTTTCCTCCGCAAGGTCGCAAAGTAAGAAACGATCTGATATTAAACAAACATTCATGGAGATTAAAGCCCAAAATGAGTCATTGAGAATTCAACTTTATGATCAATTTCTCAAAATGAAACCCTCCAAATAGCAAAGACTAATGGGAGCATATGACATTAAGGAGGAGAAAATGATCTTAACTCCTTTTAAGCCTAAGGTTCAGCAACCACAGTCTGCAGCTGACTACATAAGAACCAATCTAGAGGTCCTTGCCAAAGATATACACCCAATGGGCCAGATAGAATTGCAGAAACAAACTGGTGAAATGGTCTATGCTACATTGGCAGACAACGCAATGCTGGCCCACCAATTGAAGGAGTCATTAAGTAATACATCTGCCCAATTGGATTTGGAAAAGATATCTTCCTTAGCCAAATACAACAGAATAAAGACCCTAGAAGAGATAATTATTGAGCTGGGACATGATCCCAAGGATTCCAAGGGCATCAAAGCACTGATAAAGAAAAAGGAAGAAGATATTGTTGCACTTAGGAAGCAATTGAAGCTGCCTGTCTATATGCATCCACAAACTACAGAACTTGCACAAGAAAAATCAGAAGAAGACGTAATGGATTTTCTGATGAGGATGAATCAAAGGCTAACTCAAACAGAGCAAGAGTTGGAGAAAGCATTGCAAGCCAAGCAGGGAGAGTCGACCTCCCAGCCACCTGAAATAGCTCCAACAGTTACCATTGCTCCCCCCATAGTCACAGCAGCAATTCCTCCCACTGTCCCAACATCAACAATAGGTACATCAGCCACAGATGCTTCAATGGTAGCAGCAACAACAGGGCCTGATACCAGCATGAGGATGGAAGAAATGATGAAAGTAGTAAAAGAGCTAGAAGTCTAGATGTCAGATCTTAAAGGGGCAAAAGAAAAAATAGCCAAGCTAGAGGTAAGCTATGAAAAATCTAAGATAACAGTGGAAAAAAAAACCAGAGAGGTAAAGGCCTTGGAAAATAAGGTGAAATCCTTGGAGAAAGATCTTACTCTCCACAAAACTCTAGCGGAAATCAAAAAAATTTTGTGGACCAAAATTGGCCAATCTATCATTGATCAATGGCAATCAATAGAGACAATTCATGAGCAAATTGAATTGATAGAAAAGGCCGAAGTAGAGATTCAGAAGGCCAAAGCATCATTGGGAAACATGCCTGAACAGGCCAATAGACTAATTCATTTTTTGAATACTCACAACAGGGAACAATTAGCAGCTCTAGAGATCAGGGACAAAATAGGCACCATTTTGACAGTAAAAAAGGTGTTGACCATGAGGAATTTTGTAGTGACTTTGGAAAGAAAGTGCCAAGAAATGCAAACAGAAATAAATGCCTTTACATAGAAGTTTACAGTATTACGGCAAAAGGGTCTACCCAGTTTGTTAACCATCAATCAAAGACTATTGACACATGAACAATATGCTCACAGAGTGAATAAATATGTTGCCAATAAGATCATAGCATCATCAAGAACTTCAGAAGACACAAGACCTCCCTCTAGATAAAGCTTATATGACAAATTGGAGAATATGTTCTATATTGAGCATGAAATAACACATCTTTTTGAAATCCACCCCAATTTCTACAGGTATACTGAAGCTGATGAAACATTGATAAAACTACAAAGACACCAGTTGCCAACAGATCAATGGTGGCAGAGCATGCTGGAGGTTTTACCAAGGTAGTTCTAATTTTCGTTTATCATCTGCACTTTAAATCAAATGTCAAAACACGTGGCACATATAATAAAGCTGAAAACAACAGAGGAAGGGAGTCAAGTTGGGACTGTAGCTCATTAAAACAGGATCATGCACAGATGAAAGAGTTGGGGTAGCAACTCAACAACACCAATTGAAGAAAGACCATCATCCGACTCGCTATGTGTGTAAAAGTCAAAGATATCTAGTCAATTAAAGTGGCCAGCACAACAACAATAACTTCTGCATTTATTTTCTCGGTTTCCAACTGCATTTATTTCCTTTGTAAAAGTAGATGGATGAAGTTATTGCAGGATATTTTCTCCATGAGATATTTTGAAACGCGTTTGTATAAATACCCACCCGTGAGATGTATTTGGGGTTGGTGATATCTCTTCTAGAACTGCGCTATAACTTTGAGAACTCTTCTGAAGAAAAGGCAGCTGGAATGCATTGTTGATGAACTGAACATTTTTGGATGTGGGATTAATGATAGTGGACTATGTTGCAGAATTCTTAAATTACTTCATGGATCAATAAGTCCTTTAAACTCATGTTTTTCAGTTTTTGTGTTTTATATATCATCTGCATTCATAATCTTAATAGCAGGGAAAAAGAGTAACCCAGAACTTACTTCACTATACTGTATGTTCAATCTTTGTTGTTTTTTATGTTTTCTTCAGAAACTAGCATAAACAAGAATTCTTTATTGTTCATGTTTTCCTGGTTCTTACACTTTGAGTATACTTAGGGAATTCTTAATTGCTCCCTGAAATATTCATTCACTTTCCCTATGTCAGCATGGTGAAAGATTCTTAATTGCCTTTCACCCCCTGACCTCCATGTCCATCTGATTTCAGTTATAAATTGTTTCATGGTCTAATTATCTTGCTCTGTAGTACCTCCTCTGTCAAAGGAAACCATATCTAGCAGTGTACACTCTTAGACTCCATAGCCCAATGGACTGAACTTCTCGTACTTTCACCCATGTCTTATTAAAAATCATCATCTAACAGATTTAAAACAAAACTTTGTACATCATAACTAGCCTAAAATACCCCAAACAAAGCTAAATTATAAAGAGAGAGCCCTCTCTGGATGCAGTTTAGCTAGAAACTGCATCTAAAAGATTGGTTAGTGGTTACCTCGGCCATATTCCCTTTTCTCACAAGTTTTGGGGAACAACCTGAGTGATAACATAGAATCCCTCTATTTCTATTTTTGTGCCTTTATATTATTATTGTTAGGTCTGCTTGGTTATATTGTGACCCCTTAGAGTCCTATATATATAAATGAGGTTTTGTCGTTTGAATCATTGAAGAATTGTTCATTTGTGTAATGTAACGGAGGTTTCCCCCTCGAAGAGGATGATTTCTAAGGCATTCATCTATCTTTTCTATCTTTTTGTGAGCTGGTTTCATAACATTAGGTATTAGAGCTTTGGATTCTAGGGTTTGACTACTCCAAATAGCTCATTATGGAATTTTCACTATAATTTTTTTTTGCGATGTTTCAGAGGCTACAAAGAAAACCCATTTGAGCTAAAATCATTCCGAATTTCAGGTCTGAATTTTAGAGCTTGTTGTGCTATATTTGCGGAGATATCATCTGAGGAAGTTAGGGATTTTGTAGACTCATGAATTACATTCAAAACAGGTGACCAGGGGAAAATCGACATAACTCTTTTTTTGAGCAACAGGTTGAAATTTCATAAGAAGTTTCAGAAAGAGGAAGGCATGTAGTTTTTTGTGTATTAGTTTTAGATACTAAGGTCGAAGCATTGATACATGGAACTTCATACAAGTTCACTCTTCTCAAATGGTATATAATCAGGTCATCTTGGGAGATTTTGCATAACTCTTTCTTGGAGAATCTAAAATCAATCTGACTGGTGGAATTAGAAAGAGGACACAGAGAGCTACCGTAGTAAGAAATTTTAGAACTTGGAGATCTGAAATTACAGAGTTATAGTCATTTCAAGATCGAGCTCCTAAAATCAAGAAAAGGTGATATGAGGAAGTTTGATGGCAAGGATCTAGTAAATTGGATACTACAGATGGAGCAATATTTTGATCTACATGGTGTACCACTATTACAAAAGGTATGTATTGCATCTTCATATTTAGAACCGGATCAATTTTTATGGTATTACGGGCTTTGTTCTTATAAAAAACTTGTTGCGTGGTCAATTTTCATAGAGGAAATGATAGCACATTATGAGGATACAAAGAGCAACACCTTATTTAGAGCAACACCACAACAATTGGAAGAAAAAGAGAAAAAGGGATTTGTTACAAAGTTGAAAGTAAAATTATGGCAACAAGGAAGTCTACCCCTCACAACTATAGAGATGAAAGTGTTGTTTCTCCTAGCCTTCCACAACCTACAAGTGTTACACCACAACAATTGGAAGAAAAAAGAGAAGAATGACTTTGTTACAATTGTGATAACAAATATATTAAAGGTCATAAGTGTGCTGAGAAGAAATTATTTTACATAGATTATGAAGAGGAGGAAGAAAAGGATCAAGCAACATCAAAAAAAGAGGATATATACCAGGATCCAACCCTGGAGAAATAAGAAATGAATATGACCATATCTTCTAAACCATTTGTAAAAATCCTCACTCCTCAAACTATAAAGATAGAAGGACATATCAAGAATAAAAGGGTTCAAGAAGTGAAATATCACAATCGAGAAAGAAGAAATGAATCCAACCATATCTTGTAATACATTGGCTGCAATTACCACTCCTCAAACTATCAAGATAAAAGGACATATCAAGAAGAAAAATGTTTAAGAAGTGAAAGATCACATCGAGCATCAAGAAATGAATCTGACCATATCTTGTAATGCATTGGAAGAAATTAATACTCCTCAAACTCTCAAGATAGAAGGACATAACAAGAAGAAAAAGATTGAAGCAGTGAAAGATCACATCGCACATCAACAACAAGTTCTCCAACTTTTAAAGGATAATGTCACTTTGGTGCAGAATTGAATGAAACAACAAGCAAATCAACATCGCAGTGAAAGAAGTTTTGATGTACGTGATTGAGTATTTTTATGTCTACATCTCAAGCAAGATATTTATGAGAAGGAAATGTTGAAAATACTACATGCACTTAATAAATGGTGAACCTACCTAATGGTAAGACACTTCAAGGTAAAAACAGATAATGATAGTCTTAAATACTTTTTAGAACAAAGATTATCTTTAGAAGAACAGAAAAAATGGGTCACAAATATGTTGGATATGAATTTGAAATATTCTACAGAAAAGGGAAGAAAAATGTTGCAAATGCACTCTCAAGAAAGGATGAGGATGTGGAAGCATTGCTGTGCACCATTTCTATTATCCAGCTAGATTTGATAAACGAAACAAGGTATGAATGGAAGAAGGATTAAGAAGTGTGGGCACTCATTCAAAAGTTGCAGAATATCCCAGTTCAAACAATATTGCCAGAACTTGATGAGGAAGGAAAAATCATAATGGAGCCTGGAGCAGTCACAGAAACAAGAACCTGACAGCTACGAAATCCATAAATTTCAGAGTATCTCATCAAGTGGAATAACTTACTTGCTAAAGATTCCACATGGGATGAAAATAATCTTATACAGGAGTATCAAGAACTACTCAAGCATGAGAACAACATTTTTGAAGGAGAGGGGCATGTTAGGTCCCTATAATACTAGTGATTCCCCAATTACTATTGTCGTTGTATCCCTTATTGTTATTGTTGGGTCCCTATTTTCCCCATATTATTATTATTGTGCCCCATAGAATCCCTCTATTGTTATTTTTGTTCCTTTATATTATTATGTTTAGGTTGGCTTGCTTATATTGTGACCCCTTAGACTCCTATATAATATAGAAAGGAGGATTTGTCATTTGAATCATCCAAGAATTGTTCATCTGTGTAATGTAAAGGAGGTTGCCCCCTCGAAGAGGCTGATTTCTAAGGCGTTCATCTATATTTTCTATCTTTTTGTGAGCTGGTTTAAACAACATGTTGGAACATAGGTATAATTCTTTGTTGATCACATTCTTGAATCTTGGCTTGAATGCCTAGACTAGAAAGAATTGAAAAATAATTTTTCTGGAGGGAGAAGTTTAATTGGATAGTAAAACAAAGGAAATTGTTATGCCACATTTGAAACTACTAAAATTCATGAAAATGGAAAATCATACTACCTTGTGTTGGAAATATAACTAAGTTTAGTCTTCATAATTTTGATATAAAAAATAAAAAAGATGGTGTTTGATTTAAAAGAAAAAGTTATTTTATCATGTTCAAACTGGACATTTAAAGAAACAAAATTCAATTTTTAAGTATTATTTTGTGTCTCCAAATTAACAAGTGGCCCTCCTAAGGACAAGTCAACTTTCCCAAAGGATGTGTCCCTTCGTATAAATGAACAACTATATATTAGCATATACACCTCGTCACTTGGAACCAATTCGTATCTCTTCTACGGAGGACAATATTCATAGCTATATGAGACACTTATATTCTATGGTTTGTGAATTACTTGAGGGACAATCTTTTGTAAGGATGCAAACCTACTATGGAAACATAGATCTATGGTATCTGAGCTTACTGTGGCAACATATTTTCTATATTGTGAGAATTCTTGAGACACTTTATTTCAGTAGCATGTAGCATTTTAAAGACACTATTGTGGAAAAACATAGGGAGGGTTGACTTGGAATTTGGACTTCTCGTTAGTTTATCTATAACTTGGATTTGTCTTTATAACAAAAGATTCTATAAGGAAAGGATTGTTGGGTTTCCTCTTGTGGGTTTTTATCTGTGTGTTAGCCTAATTTCTGATGTCTCCTGTCTTTCTTAAAATTATACTTCCATAATTGCTTGATTATCTAATTGAATCAAGAAAATACTAAATGAAGAACATATATAACAGTCACAAGTAATTATTACTATTAAAAATTCTATATTGCACTCAAATTTCTACACCATGGACTATAAAGATGGTTCCCTTGTCCAATTGTTCATATAAAGTATCATATTTAAAAAATAAAAATAAAATGCCATTACACTACATAATTTTTCCATTTTAGAGAGAACCTTATGAGGCAAATTGTGAACCAAAATTCATAGTTTCCATGTCACTCAAAAGTTAGTAAAAGTAATTGCGACCATCACATTGTCATGTTGAATAAGCCTAGTGAAGTAATTTTCTCTAGATCCAATTAACATACATTTTTCATTTGTCTATTTTTTTTGCATTGTCCAAATACCAACTTAGCAACTAGTTTGTTCTCAATTTCTTTTGGTGAAATGGAAAATCGATAAGAAACTAACAGATGAACAAAGAGGCCCCTTCGCCCAAAATTAGAAGTTATACTTCAATCCTTTAGAGGGAAGATCCTGGTACTTGAACAATAGAACAATAGAGTTCACATGCCAATGTCCACACTAATAAATTGTAAATTTGAAAATATAACATTGCTTGGAACCATTTAAATCACTAGAGATACCAATGGAACCTATAAACAACCTTAAAAATCATGTCAAGGATATGAAACTCAAGGAATGTTTTAAAATCAGAAAATTTTCACATTTTTCAAGGTAGTTCAGACTTATTAAGGCATCTCACATGACACTAGGAATTTTTGGACTATTTTTTGCATGCATGGATAACCTCTTCACATCCAACATAGAATATCCTTGGTACTCTCCCTCCTCATCACTTTTGGAGTTTATTCTAATTTGTTTGGAGGGTTGAATCACATTTGGTATCCTCATGACGACCTTAGGGTATGTTGTGAACATAATATGACTTGTAGGGGTCATTTTGATGGCTTATGAAGATTCCTTTTAACATGAGGATGATGTAGACATAACATTAAGACACAACATGAAGACTAATGAGTAGAAATTGATGGCGAACCCCTTGTAGTTGGATGCCAACATGGTTGTTTTGAGATTTTATGACCAGTTTTTGGCTTGTAAAAATATTACCATTCTTTATGGAAGTAACTTGACATGAGATATAGGCATGGGAATTAAATTTAAGATAATTTTTGGAGGTTATGGATATTTATAATACACTTTTATGGAGTTTTTTGTATAGGAACCACCCCCTTAGAGAGTTTTATGTCACCATTTTTGAGACATTTTTGGCTTTGGAGGCCCAATCAACCACCTAGGAGGATTCGTAGAAGTGACTATTAATATACATATTTTAGGAGCCTTTGGAGGCCACTTTTGTACCTTGGATAACTTTCTCAAGGGGAAACCTCTCTCTTGGGGCTTTTCTTCATCTTCTTCATTATACATGTGGCTTAACCACTTTTATTTTATTGTTAGGATATATTAGTTAGTTGTATTTCACTTTTATTGTACATATATCTAAAGAATCACATGAGATATAATTATTTTATTGTAAAAGGTTCTTTCTATATGGAAGAATGTTCTCAACTCTTTAAACTTATCTTTATTTATTCTATTTAGTTTCATAAGGATTAAAAAGTGGAACTTTCAAGTCTTCTATAATAATTTCAAGATTAATCCATTAAATGATAACTCTATCACTTGGAAGGAAGAACCCTAGGTTTTGTCTTCCTTCTTCCTTTATTTTTTTGGTGATTATTTATACCATGAATTTTTTATTTATTTTTATTATTTGGTAGAATTATACACCTTGAATTGATTGTTGGTCCTAATTGGGTGAGGGGTTATTTTTCCTATTGGTTCTAGTCTCAAACCCTAATTCTTGAAGAAATTAATCCAATGTTTAGAGAAATTATTCTTGACATGATTTCCATTTAATTCACCTTGAATTCATTTCCTTATTTTGATTTTGCATTAATCTATGTCCCTCCATGAATTATTCTTTAAAACTTTGCAAACTCCAAATCCTTATTTTACTAAGGCTACTTTCAACTTCATATTTCTCTTCATTACTTTGGTTTTAGTAATACTAATAGGGAAACCTTCCGTGAGTCAATGGAAAAATGACCTAAAGTTAATATGATAGGTTGTTAAGATGAAAACAATGACCTTGTTAGAGGTTCCCCTTGGATTGTACCTTGTGGGTTAGAGCATTCACTAATCAATACAATTTTGGCAGTAACACCTCCCAATCCTGTCATGACTCCCACCCAAGTTTCCATGTGAAACCACTTTATTTATACCAATCTAAGGATAACATTGAGAAAAAATTTCACCAATCCTCTCAAACCCTAACTAGATGAATCCCTACAAGTAAATGACTAAAGTTTCACCATAACTAAAAATGTAGGTCATATTTCTAAATTTTAGAATATTTTAATTATTTTAATTATTTTCACTAAGATGTACACTACTAAAAAATTTTACCCAATTTTTGTCAATATTGTACAAAATTTTGAGCTAGAACTAAAACCTAGTAATTATGTGTTTCAATCCATGAACAAGAGGGTAAAATTGGGCTGAAGTTATATAAATAACTATCTTATTTCCATGAGTTTATCATAGGGAAATAAAACCCTTATTAATTGAGAACGTAAATACTAGAAAATGTCCTTATTGCCCCAATAGACACAAAAATTCCCCATTTAATTTGAGGCCATACATTAGCAAAGAGTATATCCCTTAAGAATACTAAACTATCATTGATATATATTAACCCTAGATTTATATGAGTAAACCAAGTCATTGTTCCTTAATTTACAATGAAAAATCCATAAAAAGTTTTCATAAAGTGGTAAATGATGCTAATAGATCACAACACAACATAAAAGATGACTTTAAAAATAGATAAACTATAATAAAATGTCATAAAACCTCCACACTTGTGGGGTGGAATATCTTAACATGATGTCATCCTTCATATATGGGCATCGCCATCAAGCAAGTGACAAAGTGGGTCCAATAGTGCTCCTTACTTCAAATGGAATCATCAAAATTGTTGTGTGCACCACCAAGAAACACTTCTTAATAAAGGGTGTAGACATCAAGCAAGTTTGCATCATTCTCGTAGAGCATAAATGGATGACATCATATCCCTAGTGCATATAATTAACCTCAAAATGGAGTGTTCGAACCCTCTCAAATAATTTAACAATGTAAACTTTGAAACAGGGACCCATACTGTTACACGTTTTGGAGAGATAGCAAAAAAGTGACTCGATTTCGAAAAGGGGTTATGCAGTACACACGTGTTTTTTAAAACCTAATTTTTGGCACTATAATTTTTTTTATGTACATTGCGTTTTATGATGGTAGTGTTTCTTATGCTGATTTAAAAACATGGTAATTCTGCACCAGACTCTTTTTTTAAAATGTTTTTTTTACTTTTTTTATTTT
>APFE030732568.1:0-29880 GCA_000404065.3 Pinus taeda | reverse complement strand
TTCCCCCAACACAAATGGGAAATGCTGGAAAAATCTCGTGTGGCCTATGAGAATGACCATCAAATGTTGGCAACAAATTTGGTGAAGGAACAACTTGAGGCGATCTAATAGCCTTCCAACATGACATGGACATTACACATGTGGAAGCTCCCTCATCGATTATAGTTCGAAAGATATTGGTCTTTCAATATGTATACTTTATCTGGAAATCCATATGATGTGGGAGTCTTTTCTTGGTGTTTGACATATCGAATGTAAGCACAAGAGAATCTTTTGGATCAAATACTTCGATCGTAGTGAGTAATGCACTCCTTTGTGTGGGGCACGACTAAAGTACCTCTAACACCGACATAGCACAAGGACTCTGTGTCAGATCTTCTACAATCGAGTAGTTCTGGGCTACCCTAGCATTATGGTTAATGGTCAAGCATTTTGCGGAGCCTTTCGGCATCCGATGTATAGACCCTACAAAGGGCCTCTCAATATGGAGTGGCTTTGAAGCATTGAAAGCAAACTTAGCCTTAGATGACTTTGATTCACCATAATCACGTGATCACATAGCAACGTTGATATGTGAACTCATCATGTAAACATTTTATTTATTATCCCCTTCTTAGTTGCCCCCTGCGGGAATACCAATACTAGCGTTTACACCAACAAGTAACTGCTACCCTTGGGGAAAAGGGTTTGTCAGGACAACCTGGGATCTAGAAGATCCTTGCTGAACTAATAAGTGTTGATAATCTTGGATCTTAGGGAAAATATGAGTCAAATGATCTCCATTGCACAACTTGCATGGAAATTTTACTTTTTTCTTAGATTCTTTCCTATGCCCTCCAACATCATTATCGGGTTTGTTTTCGTTACCCTTCCCATCCTGGTTCTTTCTATTATCTCGTCCTTTCTTCTTCCCATCAAATTGTTGGTTTCCTTTGGGGTTATAAGTTTGGATGACATTTATAGACGTAGGTTGAGAAGGCATAAGCATTGATGGTGATGCCTGCATAGAAGAAGCGGTTTGTAAAGACAATTGTTGCAATTGATTTAGCAGGTTAGCCGTGTTAGCATCGATCGATCCGACTAGCCCTTCGGCATGGGGGCTTGGCTTTGGATTGGCTATATAAACCTTGGACCTAAGAGCATCAGGAAGAATGTTTTGAAGAACCCCAGATTGAGAATATATTAGTTCTAACTGTTGGGCCCTAAAAATAGCCTGTTCTTCGGTGAACACACCAGAGAGCAACTCATCCTTAGAGATAACGGGTTGTAAAGATTTAAGAAACCATTCAAGAAGGAATTCTTGTGGAATATTGGCTTTAATGAGCCTCTTCCTTCTCCTCCATTCTTGGATGTGATCTGAAATGTGGGTTGCTTGATCCTGGTGAAGATTAGCAAATAGCTTAGTTCCAGCATCATAGCGGATAAGCAATTGGAAATGGTTCAAAAATATTGTAACCAGATTGTCGAAAGAAGCGAAGGTGCCCCAGAAATTTCAATGTACCACTTAGTTTCATTTCCAGTTAGGGTACGTTGGAATAACTTGATTGAACCATCTATCAAGGAGTTTGACAAACACCATAAGTGGAAAGTGGTTACATGGTCACCTGGATCTTCACCAGTCTTCCCTTCAAATTTAGGTATATCTGAGGGAAGTTTGGTTGGGACTGGAGGCCAAACCAGCTTATATCTAATCAGATCATTAGTCAATTTAGAAATATATGGCAAGTTTAATGTTGCCAAAAAAAGGAGTCGCGGAGGACCCTAAGGATTCCACCCGGTGTGGGCGAAATTCCCAACATTCTGAAAAGAATGCCCTTGATTTGTGAAGGCACCAAGGCTCCTAAATTAATTTGTAGACCCACCTGAAACATAAGGAACTCCTTGTGGTCTAGAAAAAACTAGAGTTTGACCAACTCATGCCAAAAAAATTCCATAGCCAGTAAAATTGCCCCCTAGAGAGGTGTTAAAAGGAGAAGAGAGCCCTTGGTAAGGGTTCCATGCATGGGCATAGGGAGAAAATTTCTGGAAAGAACTGACAGAAGAATATGGCGTATTCCCCTGTTCTTCGAAACAATATTGATTCCCAGCTCCAAATCCACTAACTGTAGGGTTAGTCCAACCTTGAAAAGGATTATAACTTTAACCCATAGAGGGAAAATGTACTAATCCTAAAGATGGGTTGGAATGTGGTATATGACCATCCCCAAATGGGAAACCCTAAAAAGAAGCTGACCCAATTTCCATGGAAGTCATGGATGTGGAGGCAGCTGACGGAATACTTAACAAAACCGAAGGAATTACACTGGTCAGAATTCCATACGGGAAAAAATCATTGCTAGAGGTAAAAGCTTGGGTGCTCCAACTTGAATATGGAATGGAGGTAGAGCCAAATATAGAAATGTTAGGAGTAACAGAAGGTATGGAAATCGTTCCTCCTCCTTATATGGATACAAGAGTTTGCATACTAGTAACACTCATGGTGGACACCATGCTTCCAACAGTGGTCATCAAAGGAAAAGATCAAAATAAACCTGGGCTCGAAGGCCTGTTGGTCGGAGACTCGACGTACAATAAAACGTCCAGGTGATCGGGAGGAAGAGGAGAATTAGGATTCAAAAGAGACTCTTGAAGCTCTTCAACCTCAGTAACGTCTTTTTACTAGAAGAGGACTCTAGAAAGAATTGGAGTGTCCCTCTCCAACTCTGTACTTGTATCAGATTTATCTTGTAAATCAATAATTCCAATCGGAGGATCAACCTTCAATGCGTCTGCTACCACTGATTGAAAATCATTGGCATAATTTCTCCTACGCCTTCAAGGAGAAGGCTCAAAACTCGTAGGTGAAAGCCCACGAAGCCTCCTAGACCAATGAACTGGTCGATCAACCACTTTAATTATTTTTAAGAAATCCAATTTAAAGACTCAAAAGAAATTGTAAAGCTAGGCCAACTAGGAGAAAAGAGCACTCTCTAAAAATTCCTAAATATATAGTCAATCAAACTACTTCCAAGTATTTCCACTCTGGATGATGAGGACCGAACACCAAAATAAAAGAAAGTGAAAATCAAGGGCCTTCCGAAAATAGTCTGAGGTAATGACGCCCCAGTCCTACTAGCAAAGGTATCAAAAATAGTTACGCTGACCTCCAGACAACAGCCTTTGTCAGTGCAAGCACCCAAGCTTCGGAAGGGTACCCTCCATAAGTACTGATGAATGTGATGCAACGTCTGCCTCAGGTGCCACAGGATTCCCCTCTGCAACCACCTATGTGATCCCTAGGAAAGGAAACTATGGGCACCAATTCATATCAAAGTCTAGGTGGAACAGTCGTGAGGCGGGATCCAACAAGTAGGAGAGGGGGTATGTCTCTTCCCTGTCTTCACTCTCCCTTGTGGTTAACTCCCAATTTCCCGGTCTTTCTAACGATATTGGATTTCGCTTGTTATTCAACTTATATGTTTGATAATTTGAGCGGCATTGGAGAGTTAACTTTCCACTCACCTATTCCAAGGCCCTAAAGAGCTTAAACTTGTTGGTGTTTGTTAATGACAAAATAAAAAAGTTCTAGTTCTTTTTATTAGATCGCTTGATTTTAGAGGGCTATTCTTTAAGTCAAGGGTATAGTGAGTGAAACTGATGATGTTTTTGACACAAAAGAAACCAATAGATGATCAACTATATGCATGCAGCTATTTTCTTTCGATGAAGAGGGATTTCTACTTGGTTCTACGAAAAACTTATATAAGAAAAATACTTTTCTTTTCTTTTCATAAACACTCCACACACGCTCAAAATCTAATTAGACTAAGAATGCCTATTATGGAAACTATCCTAATGAAAATTTAAATGACGACGAAATATCTTATGAATACTCAGAATATAAGCGAAATTGTTTCTTTATAAGGTCAATAAGCCAACTTGACAATGAAGAGGGAAAAAAATTTAAAAACAAATTTCGCTCAAAACCAAGCAAAACAAATTGAAAAAAAGATCACAATTTCTCAAAAACAAGACCAAAAGAACCAAAAAGCCAAAAGCTTGGAAACAAAAAGAAAGGAAAAATCTATGTTTTTGTCTTTTTCATTTAAGGAAACTAGAGAAACTTTTGGGGTCACAAAAAGAACTACTAAATTCCAAAGATCAAGAAACAAGCACAAGGAGTCCTTATACCTTGCAAGTTATAAAACTAATTAATAAATGAAACTTGAAACAAGAAGGACTACAAACTCGCACAAACTGATCTGAACAGTAGCAAAAGACTTCAGCAAACTGAAAAAGTGTCAAGAAACAAAAACTCTCAAGATTTCCAAAGAGACACTAAAAAAGCATGAAAAGCAACAAGGCCAAACCAAAGGGAAAGCAAAGCAACACAATTTGAAATCTGGGTTATAAACGAAATCAAAATCAACTTCTTGTTCTAGAAAACTAGAACATCCAAGAACTTCAGACGGAAGCTTTGAACCCAAGACACAAACCAAAAACTTCCTCAAAGATAAATCCTAGGCCAACTAGGCTTTTCACTGAGAAGGAGATTTGAAAATGAAAACTTGCAATAGAACAAAGTTCTACAGACAGTGGATGACCAACAAATAGTAGAAGTCACCAGGAAATAGACCTAACTGAGCAAATATTTTGAAAAAACAACCAAAAATTATTTATACGCGGCTGTGTAAAGACACAAAGGCATGCACACGCATTTCAAACACAGGAAACTCACATATATGCAAGTCTACTTGAGGAAAATGATGTGTATATGTGACTGTACTCTAAGAAAAAATCATATAAAAGACTTGATTAAGAAAAACAAAAAACAAGGCCTGATCCAGAAGATCAGACTTGATGCCTGGGAAGCTAATAAGTCAAATAACACTGTAAAAGCAAGAAATCAAGAAAACCAACCCTGATTGAGAACAAACAACCCAAACTAGGATAAACAAAAATGTTTTCCCCGGTGGAGTCACCAATTTTTTTGCGGGTGGGAACACCCTAGGGTCTTGGGTTGAAAACCCAAACAGATTGGAGGGAAAATAGCAACAAGAAATGCTCAGACAAACAATCTAAATGCTTATTCTACTGAACTGGGAAGAAGTGACCTTACCCGGAGGTCCTACGTTTGGGTAGATCCCACAGGGTTCAAACCCTCTACTTCCTCTGATGCCTTTGAAACCTATAAATTATCCAAGCAAATCATATACAACAGTAGTAACATAAGGCATATTCATGATAGATACATTAGATCATATAAGATAATGAAAAATTATGCATTTATACAAGATTTATAAACAAATAACAACATGGATCAATGCATAAACACGATAAATATCAGGAACATAATAGGATTTCTTTAGTGATGTAAGCTACAAGAAAGGTGGAAAACTACAACTTGAGTCTTCCTCCAACTCCAAGCAGAATTGTCCTCCAGATCCGTCCTGTCCCAGCCTTAGCAATCTTCCTCCATCATCATACACAAGGATATCACAAGAGGGATGAAGGATATCTCAAAAGAGGAAACAAGAGTTTCCTAAAGCTTGGGGAGTGTAGGAGGCACAGATATTTTGTCAAATTCGATCAGGGATCAATCAACTATAAGATCAATATCTCATCTCTTCTCCCTTTAGGCCTTCCCATGGAGGTTTATATTATACTTCTCCAAATTATTTTTTTCAATTGGGAAACAGTTGGACCACGGGCTACAGTAGGTGAGTAATAGGTAAAACCGGTAAACTCCACCCAAAATTAAGGAGATTTATTATTTTTAAGTGTTTTAACACATATATGTGGGTTGGGTATATACTGACCCATGTGTACACGCTTTTAACACAAGGCAAAGTAGCGTATAGGAAATAAAATATTGTTTTTTAGATTTTGGGACCAAGTCTGGAAAGGAAGGATTTCCCTAGGCCATAACCAAATTATCAGATCTACCAAGAGTGGTAAATGGTTTTATAACAATAGGTCACATTAGGAATAAATGGACCAAAAGTAGGCATAGCATTTGACGACCAAATAGGATTTTGGTATAAAGAAGAAGCATTGGGAGTTCCTGAAACTAATTGAGGCAAGGTTGTATAACCATGTGGAAGCATAGGCCCATTTTTTTCAGGAGGTGGTTGAGATGGAACTCTTCCTGTAAAAGGAAATCCTTCCAGAGGAAAGTCATATTCATACTCATTATCGACATTAGGATTGTGAGTAGTGGATACTTTTGGAGGACCTCGAGGAGAGGTTGGAATCTCACCTTCTGAATCCATAGGTGGAAACAACTGGTGAGGAGGAATCCGAGATGTATGAGGAGATAACTCCATAGGAATGCCATGTCGATCGTATGAACTATAAGGATGTTGAGGAGATATTACAAATGGATCAAATAACGCATTCAAAGGGTATAGAACAAACCTTTGTGGACTCTCAGGGGTTTTTGGATTAGACTCCTGAGATGATCATGAATCTCGAGGTGGAGGATGAGAAGAAAGGGGTTGAATGCTTAGGACAATTCCAAGTTCAAAGCCTTGAGCTTCAAATGACTACAAAAGTTCTAGATGAACTCCTTGTGAAGACCCTTCAGTATCAGAAAACGAAGGGGAACTGTGAGGTGAACTTAGTGGTTGAGCCACGGTGACTTTCTTTGAAGATCAGAAGGAAAAGAGATGATTCATTAAGCGCTAATTAAAATTAAAATTAACAAGGAATTACTCAATGTGAGGCCAAGAAGAAACTGCATGGGTTTGACATGTTATCATTGGCAGTTAATTTTATGACATGAAACAAAAAATAAATCAAAATGGGTAATGCTAGGCAAGAGGGTTTACCAAGTATCCGTGAACCGTTATATACACCTTAGCCAAAACCAAGTACTTGACGTACGGCAACCAATCTCCCCAAATGTTGTGTTCGATGTATCATGTTTACAAGGTGGCTAACTCGGTTACCTGTGGCTAAAGGATAGCAACCTAGTGGGGTCTCCGAATATATACTCGACAATACGAGGAGCACAAGTCTGTGTTAGCATTGTCTAATGCATAACCGTTCGATGAGAGCGTCCCTATATACTTACCATACTGAAGTGCCTCCTATATACCTGAAAGTACTGGAGAACCTTCGATATACTTCCATACTAGGACGATATTTCACCTTGGGATACAATGTAGGCAGTTAACGACAACTGCTATGTTTAAATACTTCAGAACTCATCTCTAGCCTAGACCTCTAGATATTAGAGAGACGGACCAAGCAATGAGTGAAGGGTGACCTAACAACCCTAGAAACAATAGAAAGAAAATAGGCTTCAAAAACACATCAACAAAGCCAAGAGACAATTGCAATCACATAAGGATAGTAATCAAGACAAACACATTGCAGTTACATTGGGAAATCACTGACAGAGGTCAAACAACATTGAAAACAAGAAGAAACCCTAATTTTCTTCTATCCTCTAGGATCAGCGCGCCTGTTAAAGGAAAAAGGGTGATGAAAGGAAGATCAATGTGAATGTAATTGAAAAATTAGTGCTGAAAATGCTTCTGTCAGAGCGGAAAACACGCTGGGTGAGAAAAATAAGGAAAAATAAAAAATCTTCAAGATCAGAGCAAACTAAACATTCTCAGGAAATAACTAGTGATTGCAAATAGCTATAGTGATACACACAAGCCAAGAAATTGATGGTTGGTTAAACTCATCAGAGAATCTAATCAAAGGAATGGATGGAAAGGGTTATAGCTTTCCCAACAAAGTCACAATTTTGTTGCCTAGGTAAATCCTCTCTGAGGATAGAGATGATCCCTCTAGCCCAATGAGTGGGACTAGCAACCTACAGGACAATCTACCAGAAACTTTCCTAAATTACAATCGAAATGAGAGAAGAGGAAGATGGCCTACCTCGTTTTGATGCTATAACGTACTCCTTTGTTGAAGACCTCGAATTGCTTCCACCTCAGGCTCAGCTCTACTGATCACAACATTTGTTGCACAAGTGATCAAAGACACAACGAAGCATACAAGTACAACTAGCATAATTGAAAGTAATCCACTTAACATATCAAGGAGCATTAATATAAATGATGCATTAACACAAACATTTATGGAAAGTGACTAAGAAGTTGTATATATTAATAAAATAAAGGAGGAAGCATACAACCAAGCCTTGATGTCAATAAGCTCTCCTTGAGTGAATGTCCAAGTCCAAGCTCAAGCTCTCCAAGCACTCCTTCTCCAAGCCAAATGAGTAACATGCAGGCACTATCTCAGCATAAGGGTGCAAACAATCAGAGACCAACCACTTGGGAATGGGAGAGGATGAATATATAGGTAGAAGAGGGAGTTAGGATCTCTCCAAACATAGGGGAAGGCCCTCATCTCAAGAACGTAGCTCATAGGGATAAGATCAAAGGAAAATATTGGGAGAATTCGACCACATCCACATCGAATAACCTCCAGCTCGTCCTTATGGAAGCCTCTAGATCACGAAGATTCTTGTCCTCTTAGGTAAAATTTTCCTTTTATGGATCAATGCTAGTATCCAAGAAAAAAGTGCACTCGCAGTGCGAGAATATAGTTCAGCTAGCGATCAACACTAGTTGCCAATATTAGGTTCGCACGGATCCTAAAATTAGGGTTTTAGAGCTTAATTTTTCGTGGAAGGCTCAAGGCATGCTTCCATTAGTGTTTCAGGGAGGATTTGAGCTACATATTAGGATGGATACACTGCATGATTGCCAAGTTTCAGGTAATTCGGGGTATGACACAGGGAAGTGGAGGAGGTGTGACAAAATACTGTGTAAAACTAGGCTAACCATTTCAAATGATAAGTGCAAGTGATAGGTGTTATCACTTTATTTTTATTTCATGACTTGTGTCTTAATCTTATATTAAGTTATGTAGAACCATTGTTCATGATTGTCATCATAGGATTCTTAGGGGAAACGTAGGTTAAAATCCTTTAGTTACTTCATCCCACCTTCATCCGTAAGCCCTCCCAAGGAAAGCTCCCTTATGTTGGGTTGTGTGCTTCACTAAGAGAGCAGAGTAGTTGCTAAGGTGAAAGTGGTAATACTCTCATGTATTACACATTGTTTAGGTCACCTAGTGAGGCTTTACATGAGGTGTTGTGTTTTGTTATAATAATACAAACAAGAAGTTCTCATGCTATCAAAGGACAACATGGTTATAGAAAAAAAACGATCAGACAAAAAGTAGATTGTTGTCACAGTAAAACGGAATTTGAAGTGAGGGATTGTGTATTTTTTTATCTCATACAAATCTCTCTTCAACCTACACATGTGGGTCTCTTTGTTGTGAGCTACAAAGCCCCATGATTTCTCTATGTATAGCTCCTCTTCTAACTCACCATTGAGGAATGTTGTCTTCACATCCATCTGATGGATCTTCCATCCCATATATGTTGCTAATGAGATCACGAATTGTATAAAATTCTACGTGGCCATGAGAGAAAACATCTCCTAGTAGTCTATTCCCTCCTTCTTAGAGAACCGCTTGATCACAAACCTCGCCTTGTATTTCTCGATGTTTCCATCTACACGTTGTTTGATCTTATAGATCTAGTGTGATCCAACCATCGCTCTACCTATTGGTCTACGCACAACATCCCATACATCATTCTACATTATTGAGGTATACTCCTCAACCTTAGCATCTTTCCACACCTGTTACTGTGTAGCCTTCTACGAGTCGGAGGGTTCAATATCAACTAACTAATTGTCTAACACCATGTAGCCAATCTACCTCTCTAGTTGTATTTTCTACCTACTGCCCATCCTAAGAGTTCCCACACACTCATGAGCATCCCTGAGTGTCTATTGAACCTTAAAGTTTCTTTTGCCAATTGTAGATGATTGAATATCGACCCTTATGTCCTTCTGATGGATCACCTTAATATGTTGCATCTGCTACTCCATACTTTGTGAATTATCAGGAACACCTTCACTTCAGCCTATGCTCGGGCTGGTCACTGTACTTGCACTATGTTTCCCCTGGTCCTATTACTAAACTCTAGGAGCTACTGCTAGCTACTCATTTTGATCATCAATTGTTGTCAAATATTTGAACTTCCTGTATGCCTTATCCTCTAGGAACTTGACATCACTCTTAACTATAATCCTCCAAGACCCTAGAATGAATATTTGATATGCCTTAGAGGTCTCACTATACCCCACAAAGTACCACCACTCAATCTAACTTGGAACGTGTCTCTCCTGGAATGTCACAATATGTTAGGCTACTAAATATCCTGAAATGATTGACATTTGAACTCTTCCCTATGAATTCCTACTCTAGTGTTATTTTGCTCAATTCTCTATGTGGAACCCTATTATTAATGTATACTTTTGTACTGCATGCCTCTTCCCTTAAGTAACGTGGCATACCATGGTCATACACCATATCTCTTAGTGCCTCCGATATAGGATAATTCTTCCTCCTAGCAACAACATTCTACTGTGGGTTGTAAGGAACCATCCACTCTCTCTTGATTCCTACCCTGGTACAAAATTCCAGGAACTCCTTTCTTGTGTACTCACCTCTAGTGTCTGACTGAGGAATCTTGATCTTCCTACCTATCACATTCTCCACTAGAGATTTAAACTCCTCAAAGCGATTAAAGACCTCATCCTTGATATTTAGGGAGCATATATAGGTTTTCCTAGAGAAATTAGCAATAAAAGTAGTGAAGCATTAGTATCCCCTGAGAGACTTTGTCATAATCAATCCACATATATCTGAATGCACAAATTCAAGAACACCCTTTAATCTAGTGTCACTCCTTGGAAATGTTTCTTTCACAAAATTCCCCATCACACATCCCTTGCAAACATCGTCATTCTATATGCTCACCTCCGGAGCACATGTCACTATCTCATGAAGCAATCTAATTCCCACATCATATATATGGCCCATCCTCCTACGCCATACTCCCTTTGATCCCTCGGATTATTGCTGCTAAAAAGTGCCTCAGGAGTGTTAATATGTGTTATCACATTTTAGTTTTAGTTTGAACTTTTTTTTATAAACGCTGACAATTTCTGTGTCAGTGAAACAATTTTTAATAAACAGGAGAATGTCGATAATGGGGTTATCATCATTTATCGGCTTCAGAAAAAGGTGATTAATAGGAATACGTTGACAATGGGAGTGTCAGCGTTTTCAGGTATTGGTTGATAGAGAGAATATCAACGCCAAAAATAAAATTTTAAATTTCAATTTTTTACAACACGCTGACACATTCCACGTTAGCGTATTTTACAAAGAAAGAGCTAGCGTTTCCATTGTTAGTGCATTATGAAAAATAAATAGTTTGGAAAAGGATTTGATAGTCGGCTTATTAGCGAAACCATTTTTTCAAGAAACTACAGGACTAGCAATGACGATATTACCATATCGTAGCAGGGATGACCAGAAAGACAACAACGAAACAAAACCTATTTTTGGAGGATGACAAGGCTGATCTACAATGAGGAGAACATGATGATGATACACTTTTTCAAGCTCAATTTCAGCATAATTTTCAGCAAGTTATTATGACTTTTTGATATGTTTAAAAATTTTCAAGATGCATGTACCTAGTATATTTATTATATTTCTGGATTACTATCATTATTTTTTGAGCTACAAACATATTACAATTATTGTATTATCTATATAAGAAAATACTGTAGAAGAATAAAGGGTTGGAATTTATTTGAGATATATCATCCCTTGTGTATTTTTGTGCAGATCATTAATGAAAATAGTCTTCATGAGCATTTACATAAATTCTTGTGTTGTATTTCCATGTCTATCTTTTGCTTTGTTTTACATTTCCTCATGTCTGAAAAACTGAATGTATGAGATTGGGATTCATATTTTATGCTCATGTTTCTTTATTTCTTAGGAATTAATAATTGTTTTTCACTTAACCCTTACAATAATTTCCTTCATCTTCCTCTAAATCAATTAAGTGTCAAAGGAATTACTGCTACCCTGCTTTTGTGTTTTTCTCATAGAAACTGTGTTTGTATAAAACCTTATTGGGTTAGACTCCATGCACAATGGTAGTATTTTCACATATCCCAAACAAATTTCTATCATTTTTCAATAAATCTAGCCATATGACTCAATTCCAAGCCTTCTACTACAGTTACCTTCAATAATTGAGGTTTTAGGGAGAGATCCCTCTCCAGGTTGAAAGGCCAACATTCAACCTTAAAGAGGTTCGAGGTTACCTTAGAGGTTTTCCCGCAACCAAGTTTCCTCTAACAGATAACAATATGAAACCTATAAAATAAATCTCTCCTAACTCCAATCACTATAGGTGATTTCCAATATTTGTGCATGATGAACATTGTCACCCCTCTAAAGAGTACATTGTACCCTTTATCCTGAAGGATAGATATGGAAATTAGGTTCATCCCCAAGCCTGACACATGTAACACATCATGAATAGGAATTGGATTGTGATTCTCCCTCTAAAATAGAACAAACCCTTTTGCAACTAGATTACACTTGGACTTGTTCCACATCTAGATCTGGAATCTAATTTTCTCCTCCTTATAGCTAGAGAAGTACTCCCTAACACCTTTCATGTGAAATGATTCCCCACTATCTATATACCAAACAACCTGTGAGGTTGAGCTAAATAAGTAAGTGATAAGTACGAATTCCCAATCCATCTTGTTGTAGATCTCATCTATTGCTAAAGTTGTTGTCTGCTTCTTTCCCTTTTTTCTCAATTTTCTTTCTCTATGGACTATTTTTGACATAGTGTCCAAACTTGTGACATCCATAGCATTTGACCTTATAAAGGTCCTTCTTCTTCTTCTCACCTTTTATTTTTTGTCCCTTGTTGGACCCCTTCTTTTCTTTTCCCTTACTTGTGTTATCACTGTAAAAGTTTTTAAAATTTTGGACAGCCCGCATGGTTCCAAAGTTTTTATGTTAAACATGGTCCAGTCATTTTTATTTTTTATTTTTTTTGTTTTAGAGTCTAAATCATAGAGTTGGAGTCTTGTTTCCATTTTTAAATAAATGTCAACAACCTTATTTCTACTATCATAGATTCCACATTATTTCAAAAGTGTCATGTGTTAGGTTTTTCTAAAATTGACATGCGCTATGAAATGGCCTAGGAGTTCTCATAGCACAAAACTCAGAAAATGCACTATATGTGCTACGAAATCAGGGATTTGTAGTTAGGAGTTTTCATAGCACAAAACCCAAAATTTGCAATGGATGCACTACGAAATTGGGGATTCGTGTCAAATCGAGTCTAGTTGTTAATGTTTCATCATTAGGTGTTAGCCCATGAACCTTACCCATCACATGCAGCAATTCACTCTCATCATTAGATTTGTTAGGGGTCTTTGTACGCACTCTTTTAAAATTTCAAAAAGAAAAGGTAAGGGTGAATTGATCTTGGTCATTTTCATGTTCCTTTCATGCATAAGAAGCACTTGGAAAGCTTAGGGTCAGCATACATCATAGTTCTTTGAAGGCTCAAGTGAGGCAGTTCTCCATTTCAACTCAAGCGAGGCAGTGTTCAAACTAAAACAGGGCAAGTTTTTCCAAGTCTCCTTTACAGGGATTTCAAAGGAGAAATGTCGGAAGAAAGAAGAAATTGAAGCTTGCCAATATTGAGATTGCCAAACTTAAGAAAGGGGCAAGGAAACATGCAGTTGAGATAGCCAACTTCAAAAAAATGAAGGCCCTGTGGGAACATGAAGGAAATTCAAAACCTCAAGTAGTGAGCAGAAAGGCCCAATACTTCACCTGGACTGTCCCTGCCATTAAAGAGGCAAGATACATCATATGGATTAATGACAGGCTTAGAACCAATATCAGAGTAATGAAAAGGAAAATTGAGGACCGGAGATTCAACTGAGAAAATCTGGAGGACAGCCTCAGCACAAAGGAATAGGGCAGTAAGTGATGAAACCTTAACACAATTTTGATTGAAGCTAGGACATTACTTTTTGAAGTTGTTTTATGGATGGGTAATCTCAAGTATATGTGACATATTGGAATAAGGAAACAGCTGAGAGGAATCCTAAGGAGGAATTTTTTTGGAAAAAACTGTTGTAGGTAACATGCAATACACAACAGTTTTGTAGTGCACTATGAAACTGCTATAGGTGCATTTTTGCTACTTTTGATCAATCTTCAAAGGAAAGAAGGGGATATTTTTGAAAGAGGATGCTGCTGGAGAATATGAGGAGGGCATTTGAGAAGGTTTAAAGCCCAAGTAAAGAAAAAATTCACAAAATGAAAAATGTTTGCAACAACAAAGTTTTGCGCTACGAAATCACTAAAGCAGCCTTTTTCAGCAAAAAAACTATTTTAAGTAGTCAACTTCCAGGAAGTCTCTTGAGCAACTGAAAGCATATTTTGGAAAAATGAAAGAGATTCATCTTCCTGACATACCTATATAGAAAAATTTCTTTCATATTCTTCAAATTCATTATGATCTAGGAGAATTTGATGACTCAAATTGCGCTACGAAACTGTTGTGGGAGTAGTTTTTCAGAAATCACAATTTTCCATTTTACACCTGATATTCAAAGACAGTTTCTAGGCAATAGGAAAGGTATTGAAAAAAAAAAAAGAGAGGATTTTGTTTAGTACAAAGTTTCCTACAAAAGCCTCCTTCAATGTTTCAAAATAATTTTTTTATGAGGAGATAAAAGCTCTGTCCCAACACCTATTTTTCAACCAGAACAGAGCAGGGGACAGTTTCCTAGTTTTCAGGGTAGATAAAAGAGAAGCTATTGAAGGCTAGTTGGGGGGGTATGGACATCATCAAGGTCGAATTTAAGGAGGAGGAGCTATTAATATCAAATTTAATTCATATTTTAGGTTGTTACTATCATAAAAGGAGTTGTACTCCTAATTGTATTAGGACTCTAGGACTGTTAGTTAACTGTCTCTTGTAATTAATAGTCTGTTTTAGGTATGAGTCAGTGTCAAGTCAAGAAAATTCGAATTCCCCTCATGTTGGAGGAAGGAATCTAAGATTGAAATGAAAACCCTATAAAGGACAATAGGTGGAATGCCTCAAGGGTTGGAAATTTTGGAGAAAAACACTCATATTGTGTCATTGTGGAAGACTATGTTTTTATGTAATAAGGAGTTTGGCTTTACTACTCAGGATTCAGAAGAGAGTTCAATGCTTGATTGTCTTACGGTTGTCCTCATTTCCTCGTTTGCAGTGGTATGAATGTATGTTACTTAGAACTCATTGGCAATGCTCTAACTTCCTTCATGCATTTGTAGACTGTGTTTCCTACATGTTCTTATGTGTTATTGATATATTGAACTCTTGATGCCCTGGCCTCCATGTTAAGCTAATATTGTTGTCATACTAAACATTTTCTAACTCCATAAGCCCAATGGATGTTTATTTATTGTGTTCAACCATTCCTACTCTTTACTTGTTTCATAGAGTTAGTCATCTAATCTTTTACTAAAATATTTAACCTAGTGAGAGAGCCCTCTCAAGCTGGGGAGGCTAAGCCTCAACCAAAAGTTGGTTTGAAATAGTTACTCAAGGTCTTCCTGGTCAGCAGCCTATCAGGAAAAGGTTTTGTGATAACACCTTGCTAGGGCCACATTCTCCTAATGCTCCTCACTCTTCTGAGTCCTACTACTACTGACACTAACAAGACTAATTCTAAGCTCCTCCTGAGTGAAATCACTCCATAATCGATCCCAGCTCAATAAGGTGTCTTGTCAAATAATGAATTGAACAAAGACATCCCATTGCTTCATAATGCCATTCAGGGTTATACACACCATCTCATCATTATTTGGTTTATCTTACACTACAATTACATTATCCTTTACCAATATAAGCAACACCAATGTCTCAACACCTTTTTTTCCTCGACCATATCCCTCACAAGGTCACACTGAACATCAATGTGATTTGTCTTTAAATGATAAGCAAGGTTCTTTGCCAAGAAAGTTTCACTTTGGCTATCACAGTATATCCTTATAGCTCGTTGAACTAACCCCATACTTGAACACAATCTATGCAACCAAGTTTCTTCCTTTCTTACATGAATGGTTGTCATGTATTCTACCTCTGTAGTTGAAAGTGCCACTACAAGTTGTCTCTTGCTCATCCAACTGAATGCACCTCCAAATAGGTTGAACACATACCTACTTGTAGATCTTCGATGATCCAGATCTCTAGTCCAGTCTACATCAACAAAACCATAGATGTCCAAAAATTTGTCCAATCATGGTCTTCCTTGGTAGCACATACCGTAATCACTAGTGCCATGCAAATACCTGAAAATCCGCTTCACTATTGTCCAATTCTCCTTCCTTGGTTTTGACATAAACCTGCTCAATACTCCCACTGCATGTGCAATGTCTGGTCTAGTAAAAACCATTTCATACATCAAGCTATCAACTGCACTTGCATATGGAACATGAGACATGTCCTCTTCCTCTTCTTGTGTCTTGCGACACTGTTCAACACATAACTTTACACCTATCGGAATAGGAACCTTCACCAGTTTACTATCAAGAATCATTAGGGAAATTTTGAGGTCTAAAATGGGCATCCTAAGGAAATTATAAAATACTAGTGGAAAGAATAAAATAAGATTAGATTACATCTTCAAATTTTAGAGGGAAAAAAGAAAAAACTATTTTTTCAACTTGTATTTTCAACTTATCTCCCTATGGGTTTACTCAAATTTCAAGCAACAATACGCGTTGGATGAAAATTGTGATTCTTCATCCAAGGAGTACCCATGTTGCATACTTTTGTTGAACACTTCTACATGTAAAATGAGAAATACATGAAATACGTAATTGCAATCACATTTTTTCATGTATTTATCATTTTTCCTATAGCAGGGTCCATCGAAAGTATGCAACATGGGTACTCCTTGGATGAGGACTCAAATTTTTCATTCAATGAGTACTCCCACTCGAAATTTGAGTAAAACCTTAGGGAGATAAGTTGAAAATATGAGTTGAAAAAGTAGTTCTATTATTTTATTAATTTTTAACTTTTTACTTTTTTACTCCAAAAATGGTGAATCATCCCCCATGGTTGACATCACCATATTGAATCCTATTGGTTCTTATAAAGTTTATTTTGGATGTACATTTTTCTTAGGAGGCCCATTTTAGACCTCAAAATGCCCCTAATGATTAAACTTCCGGAATATTGTCTCAACATACTTCCTCTGGTTTAAGCAGAGCTTCCTTTTTGCCCAACCACGTTTAATTTCCATGCCAAAAATATAG
The DNA here is from genome assembly GCA_000404065.3 of Pinus taeda. Lineage (NCBI taxonomy): Eukaryota > Viridiplantae > Streptophyta > Pinopsida > Pinales > Pinaceae > Pinus > Pinus taeda. Next base: position 12,633 of record APFE030732568.1, on the reverse strand, counting down.
TTTGTTTCACAAAGATCCTTCATGCTGAGTTTGGAGGAAAACTGGGTCTTCAAATCCTCGATAACTTCTTTGTCATTTCCAATCAGCAACATATCATCCACATTCAAGACCAGATAAATAACACGGCCACCAATTAATTTAAAAAAACACACAGTGATCTGCTTTACTTCTAGTGAAGCAAAGTCCCCATATAAATGTATCAAATTTATGATACCACATCCTTGGTGACCATTTTAACCCATACAAAGACTTTTTTAACCTGCATACGAATTCTTTCTTACCCTTCACCACAAAGCCTTAAGGTTGCTTCATGTAGATCTCTTCTTCCAGATCCCCATGAAGAAATGTTGTCTTCACATCCATATGTTCTACCTCAAAATCAAAAGCAACAACAACAAATAAAAGTAATCTAATAGAAGCTACCTTGGTAACAGGAGAAAAAATATCGCCAAAATCAATCTTTGACACTTGGAAATAACCTTTTGCTACCAACCGAGATTTGTATTTCTCCACCTTTCCTTTTCCATTTATCTTCTTCTTAAACACCAATTTACTGCCAATGGGTTTCCTTCCAGTCGATAACTCCACTAGATCGCAAGCCTCATTTTTGTGCAAATATGCCATTTCATCAACCATCGCCTCTTTCCATAGTTTTCCATCCTCTGAATCTACTGCTTCCCTCACAATTTTGGAATCATCATTAGTAATAGATAAAGAAAATTTTGAACAGAAAACAGATGGACTATACCTTTCTGGTTGCCTTCTTTCTTGAACTGATCTTCTCACAACTGGAGTTTGTGGCTCTTCATCTTCTGATTCCTCTTCTATTGTAGAGTTTGATTCTTCCTCCTTTGGCTCAAACTCTAGCTTCTCAGGTTCCTTTAGTAGGACTTCATGTTTAATAACATCTTTCATGTCTCTAAACACCACATCTCGACTGTACGCAACCTTCCTCGTTTCTGGGTTCCAAAGCTTATAACCTTTTAAACCATCCTGATACCCAATAAAGATGCACTTTTCATATTTACTATCCAACTTTGTTCTTTTCCGTGACCAAATATTCTAGCCTTCCTGTCACCCCCTAAGATGACATCACCACCATTAGAGTGGGGTAGTCATGGAAAGAATGTAACACAACCCCAAAGAGTCAACGAGACAAGACAACACTAAGACTTAGACGGATGTGGAAAGACCAACTAGGCAACATACTCCTAGTGATATTTGGTGACGAACTGAAGCCAAGCTTGGTAGTGTGCAATGATGACCGTGTACTGTGTGGTGACATATTTTTGGAAAGGAACTCTTGCATCCACCGCTTCTAGGTATACTGATATGGGTTCTATCCAATTCGTCCTGTAACATGCAAAAAATAGTCCTGTGTGCGGTTTGACTGACGACATACCTCTACATGTTCTCTGTGTTGATATGCAAGTCTATTCCGAAAATCGTGCACATCAACTACTCGAAGTACTTGTCAATCTCCAGTCAAACTTGGTTCTTCTCTCTTGCCTCTTTGATTATTCCGATAGATGGGATCATGTGCATCCTCATGATGACATCCAAACTCCTAAACAACTGTGTATATGAAGCCTCAACACTAGTGATGAGCAGCGGGAGTTTCTCATAGTTCCAGGTCTGACTCATTTCGCATTGTCATCTCTTCACCTCAATCTCCAAAGCTACTTTATCCACAGGTGGATCTTCTTTAAACTTGTAGCTTTTCTTTGCCTCTTCACTCCCGGAAATATTCCTCTTTCCTTTTGTCTTACACATGTCTTCTACTCACTGGTGTTGTGGTTGTTTTTCCCTATGGTTCTTGGAGATAGAGAGATGCTCATGGAAAGAAAATTTCAGCTGAAAAACACAAAGAAACTCAAGGATCGATCATGCAAAAAATCTTAGCTTGCTGAGGACTGGAACTGCACAATGTGTAGTTCAGTCCAGCTTTATTTCTTGTTGGGACTGCACATTATGAAATCCTAAGGACAAGACTAGGCACTGTCTCCCATAACTGCACAGAGCATAGCCGAGAATCCAGTGATAGGAAACCTCTACACAATTCCTAGAGCCAACGTAGAGCCTTGAGTCCCAAGAATGCATAATGCATGTTTGGCAAGGAAATATCTGGGCCAAGGCAGCGTGGATCTGACCAAGGGCGATTTGAAAACAAGTGGGACTGAATGCATGTGAAAATATGGTGCAGATCTGAGTGAATGGACATGCATGCAATCATAACAATTGCAACAATCAGTCAAATAGAAGAAAAATGAAGCTCATGAAGCGAGTCACCACAACGACGACCGTTAGTACAGAAATAGGATCATGAATGTGACTCCCAATGCTAAAAATAGATCCCTATTTTTAGGGATTCTTTTTTCTTTTAGCCTTTTTTATTTTTTAGGAAAGGCTGCCTTGCATGCTGTTGGTTGCTAAATTTTCCCACTTTTTACGCACCTTTTTATCCCTTTCCTGTACTCATTTCATTTTCTTGTTGGTCGATTTTTATTATAAATAGCAAAGGTATACCTATTGTCATGTCTTTTTGAATTGTTAATCGATGAAGTGTAGTCGTAGGGGATTATTGCCTAAAGCGAATTGCTAAGTTAAGTTTCTTTGCAAATTTGAAGGAATGATGATCAAGACTATGATTCAACATATAATGAATATCAAGTTGGTAGTGTTATCTTTAGATATTAGTTGCAATGGTGGTTCAACTTATCGACCAGCACAAGTGCTATCTTTATATTCTGTTATATATCAAGAATTGCTATGCATTTGTAGGCAAATAGCTTCCACAATCTTAGGCACTATTAGTTGTTAAATGAAATGTATAAGTAGTGTTACGAGGCTGGGAAAGCCACCACTAAGAGACACACGAGAATTCTGAGTTGTAACAACAGACTTATGTAATCTTATTTTGATTAATAAAGATTCTAATATTCTTAGAATTTTATAGTTCTTGACCTTACCACAACCCTGATAAGGGAGTTGGGCCCACTCTCCTGACCATACGCTTTTCGACTAGCTGTGTGCGTAGGTTTATTTTTGTTGTGTTATTCCTTGTTGTGCAATGATTTTAGTATGTTGTTGTGTCTTAACTTGTTGTTACTATGATTGTTGTTATAGTTATTACTTGTTGTTACACATTGTTATGTTATGATTGGATGTTCAATGTTGGGTAGGGAAAGGGTGGCCTACATATACCTTGCATGATAGCCTTGAAATAACCAGTCGAGCCCCGGGTTGACAATTAATGTGGAATTGGGTGAATTATATGATTCATATATGAATGCCAACATTTTGGCATCATTTATGGGGAGGCTATCGAAGGCGCGAAAATATGACCAGTATTGACCATAGGATCTATTGTACCTTAAGAAACCAATTTCTTGGTTGTGTAGAAATTGTGCTTAAGACATTAATGTTTATAATTATTATCACTTGTTTGTCACTTAATTGTATGTTGTATTCTCAAATGAAGGACCTGAAAGACTTGGTTTTAAACCCTCAATACTTAGGTGACATGAAAATCACAAAATGTCATTTGATTCATGAATATAAATGATGAATGAAGAAAGCTTGAAGAAGTCATATACAACATGTTGTTTTCCACAGAATCTACTATCTGTGACACTTGAAGAAGTTAAGGATAATATGTTGTCTTACACAGAAACTACTATCTGTAACCTAGAAGAATTGTAGAGGTGGGAACTTCAAGTATAGGAGTCATAGACAATATGTTTTTTTACACAGAATCTACTATCTGTGACACTTGGAGAAGTTAAAGATAATATGTTGCCTTACACAAAAACTACTATCTGTAACTTAGGAGAATTGCAGAGGTGTGAACTTCAAGTATAAGAGCGCTCTTTTAAGGGATTTTAACTTCATTTACATAAGAAAATAAATACCTGTAGCTTCATTACCATACTTAAAGGAAGAAAACATTTGATGACACATAACAAATAAGTCACAAAATCATACCCAACAATGTATGGAAAACTTCTGATTCTTCATTAATCAACAGTTATATCAGGAATATAGTGGCCTAGTCTCCAAGTTCTCCAAAGTTTCGAACCCCTTATCCGTAAACTTTCCTCTTTTTATACATTATGAGACAGTTGGTAATCACCAAAACTTTCAAACTACATAACTATCCTCTAACTGCTTTGAAGTAAATATCATTACAATATATTACACTTGAGGGTAAAAACACCTCACTCATTTCAAGAAAACAAGATAATAAGAAGTAAGAGAAAACAGAGAATGATGAGAGATTGTTGCTCGCTGTTAGAATCTATAGGTTGAGCCTGTGGTTCTGCTGATGGATGAGCATTAATGGAGTAGTGGATGAAGTGGTGGGGTATGGTGAGTGACGTGGGAAATTAACAGATGAAAGCGGTGGAAGATGTGGAATGAGCGACGTGGGGAGAAAGGCTTTGGGAGCTCACTGTGGGGGTAAAGAATGTACGGGTGCTTGAATGAGGTTGAACCCCTGTAGTAATTTCTAGCCACACATTTCAGTCAACTATGCTAACATCATGGTCAACTATTGGGGTTGAGCTTTAATTAATATTTGTGTTCATTGCTTCCCCGTAGCGCACCTCAACGTACTTATCAAGCTATCGCTTGATCGTGCCTCTTGAATCTGCATGACCTTTAGACAATGGATCGGTTATTATAGAACTCAAAATAATTAACACTCTAGTTCATAAACCTGTCGCATCCGCCTTTTCAATGCCACTTTGACTCCCATACGTACCTGATAGGAAATAAAAACTGCAATTAATAATTTATTGGGTCTAATTTTAAGGACAAAACCCGATTACTTTCCGACCCGATATCTGTCGGCGTCATACGGACCTGATATCCAACCTGATAGCCATTGGATCTTGTCTCTTTCGATGGATGACTGAGATTGGCCCAGACTTCAGCGAATTAAACTATATTTGATACGCCATCATATCCGATTTCCGAAATAACATTCATTCTAGTTACCCACGTAATTGTCGTCAGATCTGTGGCCTGTTGATTGGATGGCCGAGATGTTCTTGTGGGTTTATCACTTTCAAAAGCCATTAATAATATAAAATCAACCATTTCTTTCATATTTTTTATTTTTCCTTCATTTTGTGATGAAACTGAAAAATAAAACTTAAATAACAATAGATGCTACAACATCTGGCTCCACCTAGGGATAGTGCTTTTGCCACAGAAGCACTAAGAACTGTAGATCAGTGTCTTCACCTCAGGCATGGAGTCATATATTGTTTAACCAATTCAAATTCTATGGCATTTGTACACTAAATTCACTCCGGTATCTACAATGATAGGATGCTTATGCTTCAAAACTAGAAGTAATGCTTGAGGTACTGCCCATTGACAGGCAGTTGTAGAGTTTCACCATCAAGATTCTATGCAGTAATTTTCTTAAGGATTCTCATCAAAGTTTTTTTAGTGGATTCAGCCAATCCATTTCCATGTGGATAATAAGTAGTTAAATAATATTAAATGGCATTATACTTCTAACAAAATGCAACAAACTTACTTGAAATGAACACTTGAGCATTGTCTGTTATGACTTTGACAGGGCATCCAAGTCTGTTGAACATGCTTTCCTCATATGTCTTGAGATCCTCATAGGACCAAGCCAAATCATCATTGTATTTCTTGAAAGGCTTAATATATCTCTCCTTATAAAGTGAAACTTCCTTGAATAATTTGACCAGCTTGGGCTCCTTCTTGGTTCCAATATTGTGATCTTGCATTTGTTCATCTTGTGAAAGGAAACCATCACCTGTTCCTTCTTTAGAATAGGCTCCATAAAAGAAGCACTTCCACACCCCTTTTGTTTGCAGCTCTGTATTTACACAAGCTGAAGTAAGCTACCTCTGGTTATCTTCAGCTAATTCTGCATTGCCATGCAACATCAAGCAAGAAAAGTCATCTTTTTCCTAGCCATATATAGGTGAATTACTTGCTTCATTATTTGTGATTGTTCTAATAAATCCTGTCTCTGTACAACCTCCTTTCTTCTCCACCAAAAATTGGTATGACAACATAAGAAAAATCTAGTTTCAAAACACCACCCAATTTAGCCCCCCATGACCTAGATAGTAACATTCCAAACCTACAGGGATATCTCCTACCACTACATCCATTACCAAACTTTTGGCTGGAATCTAGGCTAGTGACACCACCATATCTTTAATGCCCCCCAGACACTTGACTTTATGTGAATCAAAAGACTACAAGTCTCTGTAAGGTTTAGTAACTTGTAGGTTTAGCTGTTTCATCACTGATAGTGGCATAAGGTTATGTGAGGCTCCTGAATCAAACATACAATTGTGTAAGAGTAAATCATGAACCAATAAAGAATCTACCTCCTCCACATGTGAACCAAAGATAACTACTGGTTTATCTTCTTGCAAATTCACAATGTCCTTTATATTCACATTCTGAGATGGATTGGTAAACTCTGTAATTTCTCTTTGATAAGCTGGTGTTTTGACTAATTCTGTGAGGGGCAGTTGAATTCTAATTTTTTCTAATTCTTTAGTTAAAATGAACGCATGACCCTGTTTAGTGTTATTTTCATCTTCATCTTCACTTCTCTTCATGACTAAAATCTCTTGTGGAATGGAAACAAGTTTTTCTAAAAGAATTTTTTCACTTTTGTCTTGAGAAGACTCACCTTGAAGCATTTGAGTCTTGCTACTTGTATTCTATTGCTTCTTTCCTTTATTCAATTGTTTTGCAAGTTGTGGTTCTTATTCTTGTGGAGTCACCTTTTGTAAGGGAGCTGGAACTTACTGTTCACCTTCATCTTCTTGACTTCTAGATCTTTTCCTTGATCTCAAGTCATATTTATTATGTAGTTTTGCCTGCATAAAATCAGAAAATCGCTTACAATAGTCATCAATTTCATTATCATCATAGATGACATCTGTTTCACTATATTCTCCTCCCTCAACATCTATTTCATCTTCATCTACTGCATATAATGTGAAAATATGGTCATCATGATCCTTGGATGCTCTGGTACTCCATCAGGATCTGCCTCTATATACAATGGTGCTTGGATCTAATCTTGATCTTTTCTCTCCCCCTGTAAAATTTGCAGAGGGTGTCTTCTATATTGAGGATTAAAATTTCTATTTTTTGTACTTGTCTTTGAGAATTCTTACTCCCTAATTCCAATTTAAATGATTTATTAGACAAATTTCTAATTACATTATTCATATCCTCTAATGTTTGATCTTGAGAGAATTCTACTTTAGTCTTTCCCTTATCTTGGATAGGTTGTGCATCTAGTGTTTTACCTGCAGCCACCAGATTTTTTTCTATATCTAATGCATCTGATTGGATCTAATCAATGGTTGGGGATCTCCTCTCCCCCAATGTGAATCCAAAATTTGACTCAAAAGCCCCTGCAAAAGTTATCTTTGCACCAGCAGGGGAGGGCTTAATCTCCACTGGAAGACTATTGTACAATTTATTAAATCTTCTGACAAATTCAACTATAGTTTCATCAGGTTTCTTCTTTATAGCATTAAACCCTATGAGTGAATACCCATTGTCTTTTTTTTCTCCCCATCTCTGGGTGAACAGGCGCTCCATCTCTTCCCATGTTGTAATAGAGTTATTAGGAAGCCCTTTAAACCATTTTCTTGCTTCTCCATCCAAGGATTGGAAAAAGGGTGTTAGAACAACATCCAGGTGTTCAACATTTAGGATTCCTGTGAAATTACAAAATACCGATATATGATTCTCTGTTGTTTGATCCTCCCCTGTGAAATGAGGAAGAATCTTCAAGTATTCTTGTGGCATTTGGTTCAACTGTTGTGGAAATTGAATAGGTGCATACCAATTCATAAAAAATGCAGGTGCTGCCATATTTTCCCCTGAATTTACTGAACCTTGATTATCAGAAAAAGTGGAACCTGACTGAGGAGTAAATGGAGTGTGCAAATGTGGTAATGTAGTTATAGGTTCAGGCTGAATAACTATAGCATATACTAAAAAAGAAACAGACTCTAAAGACTGTTCCTGACAGTTGGGTTCTTGAAATGAATTGGATGTAGAAGGTGACTCTTGGTCAATAAAAGATGAATGTGAAAGATGTGATGAACTGTTGCCTAGTGCAAACAGTGTAGGACTTGGTGTAAGTGGAGTTTTAGGCCTTCCAACCCTCTTGGAAACTATCCTCTCAGGCTCTGAAAGGACTTGAACTTTCTGCTATGAGGTATCTGACCTTGTATGGGGTATCTTTGGAGCCAAATTTATTGCTTTTGTTCAAAATAGCCAAATATTTCCTCCTCACTGAACAACTAGAGGAAAATATTGAAAACCCAGGGAAAGGTGTTCTTGTCTTCTCTCCTCGGCAATGGCGCCAATTAATGTTGTACCTTAAGAAACCAATTTCCTGGCTATGTAGAAATTTTTCTTAAGACATTAATGTTTATAATTATTGTCACTTGTTTGTCACTTAATTATTCTCAAATGAAGGACCTGAAAGACTTGGTTTTAAACCCTCAATACTTAGGTGACATGAAAATATCAGAATGCCATTTGATTGCTAAATATAAATTATGAATGAAGAAAGCTTGAAGAAGTCATCGACAATATGTTGTTTTACACAGAATCTACTATCTGTGACACTTGGAGAAGTTAAGGATAATATGTTGTCTTACACAAAAACTATTTTCTGTAACTTAGAAGAATTGTAGAGGTGGGAACTTCAAGTATAGGAGTCATAGACAATATGTTGTTTTACACAAAATATACTATATGTGACACTTGGAGAAGTTAAATATAATATTTTGTCTTACACAGAAACTACTACCTGTAACTTAGGAGAATTGCAGAGGTGGGAACTTCAAGTATAGGAGCGCTCTTTTAAGGGATTTTACCTTCATTTACATAAGAAAATAAAGACCCGCAGCTTCATTACCATACTTAAAGGAAGAAAACATTTGATGACACATAACAGAGAAGTCACAAAACCATACCCAAAAATGTATGGAAAACTTCTGATTCTTCCTTAATCATCAGTTGTATCAGGAATATAGTGGCCTAGTCTCCAAGTTCTCCAAAGTTTCGAACCCCTTCTCCATAAACTTTCCTCTTATTATACATTATGAGACAGTTGGTGATCACCAAAACTGTCAAACTACCTAACTATCCTCTAACTGCTTTGAAGTAAATATCATTACAAAATGTTACACTTGAGGGTAAAATCACCTCACTCATTTCAAGAAAACAAGATAATAAGGAGTAATAGAAATTAGAGAATGATGGGGGATTGTTGCTCGCTGTTAGAATCTATAGCTTGGGCCTGTGGTTCTATTGATGGCCGAGCATTAATGGAGTAGTGGATGAAGTGGCGGGGGATGGTGAGTGATGTGGGCAATTAACAGATGAAAGTGGTGGAAGATGTGGAATGAGCGACGTGGGGCGGAAGGCTTTGGGAGCTCACTGTGGGGGTAAAGAATGTACGAGAGCTTCAACGAGGTTGAACCCTCGCAGTAATTTCTGGCCACACATTTCAGTCAACCATGCTAATGTCACGGTCAACTGTGGGGGTTGAGCTTTAATTAATATTCGTGCTCATTACTTCCCTGCAGCACACCTCAACGTACTTATCAAGCTATCACTTGATCCCGCCTCTTGAACCTACATGACCTTTAGACAATGGATCGGTTATTACAGAACTCAAAAGAATTAACACTCTGGTTCATAAACCTGTCGCGTCCGCCTTTTCAACGCCCCTTTGACTCCCATACGGACCCAATAGGAAATAAAAACTACCAGTTAATAATTTATTGGGTCTGATTTTAAGGACAAAACCCGATTACTTTCTGACCCGATATCCATCGGTGTCATACAGACCTGATATCCGACCTGATATCCACCGGATCTTGTCTCTTTCGATGGACGGCTGAGATTGGCCCAGAGTTTAGCGAATTACACTGTGTTTGATACACCATCGCGTCCAATTTCTGAAATAACTTTCGTTCTAGTTACCCATGCGATTGTCGTTGGATCTGTGGCCTGTTGTTCAGATGACCTAGATCTTCTCGCTGTTTTATCACTTTCAAAAGCCGTTAGTAATATAAAATCAGCCATTTCTTTCATATTTTTATTTTTCTTTCATTTTGTGATAAAATTGAAAATAAAACTTAAATAACAATGGATGCTACAACAGGATCACTCTCTCATCCTGGGGAGGGAAGCTCTTCAGCCTACTCCAGGTCTTGAGAATTAGATTGTTTTATTGTTTTCATAGAAACTGCTCTCTCGTCCTGGAAAGGGAAGTTTTTTTTCCATGTTGTTTCAGGTCCTGAGCTTAGATTATGTAGTTTTTTTATTTTCCTTCTTTTTCTTTCTTTTTAGGGGCCATTCACTTATCTCAGGGAAGGAATTTTTCACTTTGCTTCAGGTCTTTAGCTTTCAATTTGATTGAATTTTTTCCTTTTATTTTCTGATTGCATGAACATAGATGAAAATAAAAGCGGCACAAGAAGACCCCGAAAAAGAGGAAGGAAAGATCTAGGCAGATTATCTATATCCAAGAAATCATTTCAAAAGCTGAATTAGGAGCATCGTTGTGAGCTACTGTTAAGGTGAGATCTCATACGAGATCTGGAGGGTAGTTTGTTTCACAACCAAAACCTCTCCCAATAGCATAAGAAAAATTTAGGGAAGAAGTAGAAAGTAGAGGATCAGGGGAACTAAACATTGTGAGTTGAGAAAAAGAAGAAGAGTTGAGGGAATTTAGTGCACCATTTGATCAAGGAAGTGTTGTTAAACATAATCAACCACGCATTATAGAAAACCAGAACCTGTTGACGTTCCAAGTGAATATTGGAAGATATTCATGGCTCCTGCAACTTCTTCGATTGAGTTCCCAATTGGGTATTTCAAGGGTGATGCACCTATGAAGCCTATTCCTTCGACAACATTACCTAACTTTCATGGTATTTCTTATGAAGATCCAAACACATTCCTGTTTGAATTCGACGTTTTCTATCAAGGGTATGACTATATTTCTGATGCCCAGAAATTGAAGATATTCCCTACCACTTTGAAGGGGACAACTTTGAGATAGTTCATGGGTTTAGGGGGGAAATCTATTACTACATGGGATGATATGAAGACAATTTTCCTCGAAAAGTATCGAGACTACTCCAAATCCTAAGATGTTAAGGAAGAAATCTTTAAGATTATGCAGAAAGAGGATGAAAACATGGAGGACTTTGTGGAATGTTTCAAATATAGTTTGCATAGATCAGGCCATAGTGATCTGGATAAGGACATCTTGAAGATAATTTTTCTCCAGGCACTGAGGGAGGAACCTTTGGAACTTTTGAATGTAGTAGGAAACAGAGATATATCAAAGGAATAATTCAACACCATCTGCAAATTGTGCATTAATTTTTCACGTGGAGCTGTGAGGCATAGGTAGGGGATCTGAACCCTCAAGAAATCCAACGATGGAGTTACAAAAGTAGAAATTGGAAACTTGTTGGACAACTTGAGGAATGATATCTTGAGCACACTGTCCTCACAACTAGACGTTTTACAGGAAAAATAGAAGCAGATGGAAGTAGAGAAGACTATGTCCATTTTCTTCCCTCAATTCAAGAAGAATAATCCACTAAAGGAATGTCCATTGAATATTGTTGAGACCTGTGTGATCTGTGAACAAAGTAATTCAACTAGCACCTGCCCATATCTTCCTAGGCTCAAGGCAGTTTTTCAGGGAGAAAATGAAGAGGTAGATCAAATGTACTTCATGGGAGAAATAAAACCATGGCAACCACGACCATAGAACATGAATCAAGGTATGCCTCAAGACCTCTCTCAGTATTTTAATAATTTAATTTTTGGACCTCAGTCTGTACCATTTTCTCCTTCATGGCCGTAGTCCTGTCAATATTGAATGCCCTGGAAACCACGGTTCCCTCAGTCTTGTCCAACTCCTTTATGGTCCCAGAATTTATGTGTACATCCTCGTCCTTCAGGATAGTTCTCCCACCATATGCCACAACACCAGTAACAACTGCCCTCTAATGCCTCCACCAGTAATCCTCCTCTTTGTCCACAACATCCTGTTCAATCCAACCCAAATGCAAACAGGGGTCTCAACAGGTTGAGACACTCAACCTTCCTGCATACAGTATTACCACCACAGAATGTAATGAATTAAATATCCAATCCAGTCAGGTGGTAAACACTCAGACTTCACCAATAATTGTTGAACATATTGATGATGAAGTCCCAGAACAAGAACCTAGGAATTCTGCTAGAACAACTGGGGATGAGTCAACAGAAACTCCTATAGAAAAAAATCCCCTACTCAAACAATTGTTCCTAGAGGATGTTAGACTGGTCCACCTTATCCTTGAGAAAACAAAGTCATCGTCCTGAATTTGACTTTTTAGGGGAATTGCAAAATTTATTTGTGAGAATCTCATTGCTTTAGGCTATGAGGGATGTTTCAATTTATGACAAAATGAAAAAATACTATTGCTCTACGAAACCTAGAAGAAAATCAAAGGATACACTCATTATTCACGTTATGGGAAAATTATCAGACATAATGTTAGGGAAGCCTACACCTGTTAAGTG